>KZ505815.1:173371-190537 GCA_002844005.1 Limosa lapponica baueri
TTTTTTTTTTTTTTTTTTTGTGAATTCAAATTGAATCTGAATCAGAACTTCCATGATAAAAGAAAAATGCAGTGCAGCAAGCGTATGTGATCTATGGATGTCCTTTCAGGTGTCCTATTTGAAAAGATCTTGCTACTTCTAGAGTTCTTTGTTTACCATCTTAGTAGCTAAATGAAAGATTTGACACAAGCAAAACCTCAGTTTTCTCACTGGTAAACCTTAAAGTCACAAATGCCCCACTCTAACAGGAGAGTAGGACTGGTGCTGCCTGTGGAGACGAAGCAAGCTAAAGAACACACAAAGTCTCAAAACCACTTGGAGGTTTAGGTTGGATATTATGAAAAATTTCTTCACCAAAAGCATATAGATACGATTTTTTAACTTTATGAAACAAATACTCTTTTTTTTTTTTAATTCTTATATATTTCTTGTAGACAAAGCACAAATTTTAAGCAATTGTTCCAACTTTCTGCAGGAAAAGTGTTTAAAATTCTCCCACTGCATGTTCATGTTGTGTAATAAAGTCTGGGGCTTAAGACCTAGCTTAGCTACCATAAAAGCTTTCTAAAATCTTCCCTCAGGCAACAGCACCATCTAATCTGGGTCCTGGAATCCTCAGGGATCCAAGAGTACCCTAGCCGTACAACATAAACAGAACACGTTACATCTCAGAGCCAACTGGAATGCTCACAGCAGCACTACAGTTGATGCTGGAGCTGCCTGGGACAATTCTTATCAGGCATGTTTCTCTTCCATGCAAAACATATGGTCCCTATCGCTATATAAATTCATTAAGGATCATCAGAAAAACCATGACCTTGTTTCCCCTCATACTTCCAGCTGGATGCTCTCCAGACTTACACATTGTTCTTTACAGATGCAGATAAAGGTATATTTTATGCACATGTAATGAGAAAGCCCCACAGGGAAGAAACAAAGTTCTTTCAGTGATCATTAGAGCTACCAAGACTTCTATTCTTCAGCCAAAAAACCCCAGACAAAAAGTAGCATAAACATAAAACCAATACAGAAGCAACCATCAACTGTAACCACTAGCAAAAACACTGTGATGCAGGAAGGCTGAACGCAAAGAGGCTGCACGATATGGGAAGTGTGTCCAGATGACAATTTTGAACATGCTTGAAATTAATGGAGGTGAACTCTGGTATGTCATGTAGACATACATGACGTACCATGTATGTTTTCAGACCTATGCAAACAACCTTGAAGAGAAGATTGGCAGAAAAGATATAGAATTTTATGATTTTAACCTTGACCAGAAACAAACCGAGCCTGAACTCAAAGTTCATTCCTTCAAAGAAGGATGAAGGCAGCTTAATAAACTAACTGGCAGGACAGCTGCATATAAATAGTATATAAATGCATAAAAATTTTACAGTCCTGAATTTATGCCAGTCTTTCACCTCATAAATACAAATACAGTAAAGTAAAACATTTCCAGCAATTGTTCATATCCTCTACATCCTCACCTAATATACTGCATTTTCAGCTTTTAAATCAGGCTGTCCATGACAACATATTTGTGAACAAAGCTTGGCACATCTTTTTTCTTCTCTAACAGTCTCTTGGTAAAGAACAAAAGTAGTTCTGCAAATGACAATTTTGAAAGGATCTTACCTTTATGGATCTATACCTCTTGCTTGGGGGGGCGCGGCGTACAAAAAACCCAAGCAAACTATCTCCAAACCACTTAAAATAAACACAATACCACGTGCCATGGATTTCTTCTGAAGCATATGCACTAAATCAACAGAACAACGAAAAAGCCAAAGGGATGAAGAGTCTAAAAAGCCTAGTGCAAACTAGATTAAGGTACTGACTGGTTTGAATGCTTACACATCTACGTAAAGAGTTGGGATTCTTCTGTAGTCCCTCGAATACTTTAAGACTACAAATAAGCTTGTGGTGCTAAAAAGCCTATGCAAAAAGTAAAGAGTTTCTCTCATATATTTTTTTGAAATTCTATGAATGTGTCAGGTTTGCTCATGCTAAGTAAGAAGTATCACAATGATTAAAAGCCTTCTAGGAATACAACACGGTTCTCTAAGAACTGTTATGTATCATTCCTAGAATACTTACATTTTCTTCTCATATGTGTGGCTATAATTGTAGATCATTGACTGGAATCCCTATGTCAGGAATAACAGCCATTCCTACGTACTTTACATAAAGGTGTATTTCACATTTGATTTTGTGGAGTTCATGTGGCTGAAGCACAAGCCAGTTGATGTCAGATGAGGAAAAAAAGTTGCATTAGAAGGGCAGTTTGTGGTTATACCAATAGTTTAAAATGTTTAAGACATCTCTTTGTGGTGTATTCTATTGCTTATAACTTTGTCAAACATTAGTGACTTGTGCTGACTATCTGTGATGAAAATTCCAGACTTAGTAGTTTTAAAAGAGATGTTTTTCTGGAAGTTGTATTTACAGGATGTTGAAAACAATTACTTCACCAGGACCATACTTGGCACACGTGGACCGCTACAGAAAAAGCACTGTATTTGCCTTTTCTTGGGCACTAGAAAATAATTACAGTAAATTATCTTATTTTTTTCCTGTTACATCACTTTCAGAAGACATGGTTAAATACATCTTAGATTAACTCTTTCTTTTAAAAAAACCCCATCACTAGAAAGACTAGAAATTCCTTGCTTAACAGGAATCAGGTTTTTGCAGTGTCCCTCAGGAATGCAGTGTGTCTCTGAATAACGCACACAAATTTTCTCTCCAAAAAGTCAATAATCTGAACTGACTGCTCAGTTTGTATCTCTTTTCAAAGCATTTACAAGAAACCAACACAAACCAACAATAACAGCTTATAAATACCAAGTTATGAGGTATCTGAAAACACAGTCCAGCAAAAATGAAAGCTACAGGAATGAGGTCTTAAATGATGCTGCACTCAAAGACACTTCTAAAACCAAATACTCTTATAAATTCTGAAGACATCAAAAGGACAGTAAACAAAGGCATACTTGTCATTAAAGATGTCAGTAATGCACACCACTTCTACACATCAGAGATTCCTGACAGTGTATAGCTTAAAAAACTCCACCAGATGTAATTTTTCTAAATATGAAATGAAGTGAACCATATCTTCTATATATAGGGTTCTCCAGGGGCACATTAGTGCTTGCCAGTCAAAATGAGCTAGAGATAAATAAGGTAATTGTACACACTCACCTAAATATGGAATAGTAGGAACCATTTTTAAGCTTCTGATGTACTCTCGTGTCCTTTTATAATTATCTTCCTTAGACAGTAAATAGTCTAACTTCTCAAAGGTGGTCTTGTCTTTGCGATTCAAAAGCTATATAGAAAAAAAAAATGAAGGAGATCATAAAATTTTAATATTTCTTAACAGGTGATGTTTACAAAGAAAAAAACCAAAAGCAATTTGGTGTAAGTATTAAGCTATGAACAAATATGATTACTATTTCTGAAGAGTTTATCAAGGATCCACATATCACTACCTCAGAGTTTTGAATAACCTCAGCAATGTTTTTCCTCTAAAAATTTAATATATGTTACTACACAGTCACCAACATTCTCATAGTTTATCAGAATTGCTAAAAAGCCTCTTGAATTTGAAAGTAGAAATAGCAATGAAAAATGCTCTACATAAATGCATATTGTGCCATTTCAACAGTGCCTTATTAGAAGTATAACAAAATTTTTTGGAAAAAAGTGTAAGGGAAGTAAATCACTATGAAACTCAAATCTCTGTTTTCTATTACTGGACTTACTAGAGAAAAATCAGAAAAAATTAGTAATTTAGCAATGCAAAAGATCCTATAGTGACAGCAGACTGAAAACTAAACACAAAATACGCAACTGTAGCTATAAAACCACATTCTGTGTTTCAGCCGGTCTTGGAAACACCAGCAGTATTTTTGAGATGATTTTAAAAGCCTAGTGAGTCAGATCGAGTGGAGAATTATGGCACTGTACACTGGCTTCTTGCAGTTGTACTTTCTGACAACAGACAGCTGTTCCACAGCACATTTCTTAATACACCTCTTCCTCTGAAAAGTTCCAACTCTTGTACAGAGCTCATAAACCCAGCTCTTCTGTTTCTAGAGAACTGTCAGTCTGCCTGTTGTTATAACAAATACTGCAACGGATCTGCATGAGTTAACTGCCTCATTCAGGATGGGCTTGACAGGAGTCATCAGTAAACCAGCATTGTGAATGGGAGCCCTGAGGTCCTTCGCAACTCTGCAACAGCGCACACCACATCATAGTCAAATAAGAGCAGATAATAAAAAGTAACATATAAGGTACAAAGCAAAAAGATTTTAGAATGGTTTTGCTGTTTTCTTTCTGAACAGCCCTGAGAATTCCTTGAGGCCCTAACTCTGCACTGCATTGTATTTCTGAACTACTGTGCCTACAGAGCTCAGCCTCTCTAGGTCTACCTCCTGCAATGAATTATTCAGTTTCACACGTGAGCAGTTTTCCTTACTTCAGTTCCAACTTCATCAAGCTGCTCGAAATAGCAGGCACTTATGTTTTTATTAGACTATCGTATCATTCTGAGCAATCAAACCATAAAGAAGTTACAGGCATTTTAAAGACATAATAAACTTAGGTGAAAGAGTCCAGTATAGGCATCTTTATTTATCAGTTCATAACAGTTAACGTGATCCATGCTGGATGGAACACTAAATTAATGAGAATTACCTAATCCTTTGTATATTTAAAGGTTACATACAGCTGGACTACATTATAATTGTGTATTCCACTTAAAAGACATAGAAAATTTTACACTAAATTTAAATGAGAAATTCCGCCCTCAAGAGACCAAATTTCTGAAAATTAAATGATCAATGCTTTTAATTTCTAAAATAAATGAAAACTGAAATGCATTGTACAATAATCACGAAACTAATGCTTCTGTATTTGTAATAGGTGTTTTTCCTTCCTTTCCTTTTAGGCAATGCATTAATGACTTGAATAACGGGATACTGATACACTTGCTATACGACAGTCTTCTAAGATTACTTATCAACTGAAGTCCTCTTGAGCATATAATCAGTGGGGTCTAGAACACACAGGAAAACAGGAAAGTCTTACAGGAAAAAAGATTGTTTAAAAATATGCTTTCACAAAACAGATCACTACTTCTAATATGATGGTGCCACAAAAACAAGAATATAAAAGAATCTTCTTCCAGAGCATCCAGTTTGACAATTCAGAGAAGTTCGGAAAATGTCAGAATTCAAACAAGACAGAAAAGACAAATGGTCAAGGAGTAACTTACAGCCCAGGTTTTGGTCAGTCTGAAGATAGGCGCACTTTGCAGTGCCGACACCACGGACATAAGAGAATGAAGGTTATTCAGTTCTAAAAGCTTCTGAAAAAAGGGAGTAAGAACTTTTAGGATATTGAAAAGGGAAGCAGGATTAATTAATCTCAAAGCTGCATTAATAAAATACAATTTTTTTCATTAATAAACTAAAAAAATTTTCATCAATGACTGCAGACAACATTATCCAACCCTGCCAACGTGCAAAATTCTTAAGACCACTTTAAAAGTTGCAAATTTTCCAAATATACCTCTCAAGACAATAGGCACTTCAGTTGTGAGAATGCAAACTGTATTTAATTTTAATCTGTTACTTTCTACGGCTGTTCCTTCAAGGAACAGGAAATATGAAAACATTATTTGATGCGTTGTTCTTGAAAATTAATATAATGGTGGAAATTAAAAATTTAATCAAACCAAAAATATCAAAGACGCTGATGACCCCTTCTGAATGAATATAATTTTCTAATCTATAATTTTGTAATCTCTTTTACAGGATATATTTTTCTCACCTCAATATACTTTAAATTCACTGTGTTGACAATTACTCAAAAACACTTAAAAGAGAAAATACTTTGGAATAAAGCTGTCTTAGATGATAAAGTTTCCTACAACATAGTTCCAAAAGATAGAAAAATGAGAACTGCTGTCACATAGCTTCTTCATAAATCTTAAAAAGAGGCTGGATTCATCCCTGAGTGATCGATTTACTCATTGCTTCGGAGCATTTGAGGAAGATCTGGATTTTATTGAGGGAAGAGAAGGAAAAGAAAAAAAAAAAAAGAAAAAAGGAAAGAGATAAAGAGGGCAGTGCTTTCCTTTTGCAGGGGAAAAAAAACCCCAACTCTCTTATTTCTAAGAACAACCTAGCAACTCCAAGCTGATCATTCTCCTAGAATTTGGACTATGCGTTTGTGCCAGGAACTTATTCAGATACATTCTCTTCTGCATAAACACAAAAATGCTAAGTAAATTGATCGGCAAAATTCACAGTACCAAAAAAAATTATTCTTTATTACATGGAAAATATTATTCTAATTACCTACACACACACAATTTCACACATATAAGATTGGCACATGAGAAGGCCTTTGATCCCAGTGCTGTCTTCTTACTAATATTAGTAAGTGTCACACAGGGTCATAGAAAATAGAATGACCACAGGTCATGAAATAGAAAAATAGTTTTTCAAATAAATATATCCTTTAAAACGTTAAGCATAACTTGTAAAAATGCAGTGCTCAAGCTCATTAAAATAACTGACCTTTAACAGTGGTACTTTCTACCAGCAACTACATATTACAAGTGAGAATACAAGTCTCACAATAGTTGTTTTAGAAGCAAGAGATTTCTTCTCATAAAAGATAAGTTTAAATGGGGGGAGACAAAAACCAGAACAGTTCACAACTGTCATGGTTTGGGCTGGGCTGGGCACTACAGGAATGACGACAGATGCTCTCTTTAACCTCTCCATTCCCAGAAGAGAAGGGAGAGAAAATAAGGGAAAGACTTATCAGTTGAAAAGAAAACTAAAACTACTTCAATTAAATATTGGTATTAATATATTTTCTTTTTACTAAGAAAATAATGAAACATGTACAATGTATACAAAACCTGTATCGAGTTCCCGGGATGACAATCACATCACCGGCAGCACTGGAAAAGTCCCAGACTGGACACAGTGACAGATGGGAACTGGATTCCAGATCTGGGTTCAGGAATGCACGGATCAGGATCAAGGGCAGAAGAACAGACAGAGTCCTCCTTGGACATGGGCCACTGAAGAAAGAGACTGACCCTTTGATCCCTCAGTGTTTATAGTGAGCACGATGCAGATGGGATGGAACACCCTGTTGGTCAGTTTGGGGTCACCTCTCCTGTCCGCTCCTCCCCACAGGGGCCACCCCTCCGCACTTCTCCACTCCTGACCCTCCCAGCGGCAAATAACAAAGTGAGCTGGCCTTGGTTGTTATAAGTATAAGCAGGAGCCTCTCTGCATAACCATCTCTTGGGATTAACTATGAACATCAGACCTAATCTGCTAGAAGCGGACACTGTCTGAAAAATGTGCTCTTAATTTCAGTCGGTTAGAAGAGGCTTAAATGAAAAGTAACATAACTGGATTAAGGGATTAGAGCACCTCCCTTACGAGGAAAGGCTCAAAGAGCTGGGGCTCTTTAGCCTTGAGAAGAGAAGGCTGAAGGGAGACCTCATCTATGTTTACAAGTTCCTAAAGGGTGGGTTGAAGGATGATGGAGCCAGACTCTTCAGTGGTTTCCAGCGATAGGACGAGGGGCAACAGGCATAAGCTGGAACATAGGAAGTTCCACTCAAATATGAGGAAAAACTTCTTTACGGTGAGGGTGACAGAGCACTGGAACAGGCTGCCAAGAGAGGTCGTGGAGTCCCCTTCTCTGGAGATTTTCAAGACCCAACCTTGATGCAGCCCTGAGTGACGTGCTCTGGGCAACCCTGCTTTAGCAGGGCAGTTGGACTAGATGATCTCCAGAGGTCCCTTCCAACTCTGTCAAATCTGTGAATCCGTGAAAGTAAAAATACCGAAAATTGGTTCTGTTTTACCTCAAACCAGGACAGCCACCGTGTTCAGTGTTGACAACATGAAGCTGGCCATCAACAAGACAAACCACTTTTAAACTTAGACAAAGGTACAAGATGAGTAACACTGAACTGGGTAGTTTTATTTAACCAAGTCAAAACAATAGATGTCATACCTTCATCTTATTCATCTGGTATACAACATAGCACATATGCTAAAAAAGAACATTACCCTCTGTAACCCAACAATGGTTCACAGGAGTAGTACAGAAACAAACAAAAAGGAAGTAAGATTTTGAATGACAGTACAAGAAATTTGCACTTACTTTCGCTATTTTCACAAAATGGCTCAATATTTCTGCCCTTATTTTTAAGGTCTGTGCTGTTAATATTTCTCGTACAACCCAAAAACTGACCTATAAAATAAACACATATAACTGAATTTATTTACAAAAAAAAATACTTTATTAGATGAAATATTTGTAAACTTTTGTGATGCTCCAGGGAGAAAATGGGGTAAGGAAAGAAAAGAGTTCTGATCCCATGAATTCTCATCTGTATAGCTGCAATTACCCAAAAGCATTACCACTGGATATAAGAAGTGGGTAGAGAAGTGAGGCAACACTAAGATAACTAAATGAGCAGGTGAAACACTGAAAAAGAACGAAAAGAATGAAATATCAGCAAAAATTATTAGGAACTAATATTTAGGAACCAATGATCTAGAGGAACAACACAAAAATGTGGACAAAGCAAGTGAAAACAGGAACTGCCATTTTAAAATCTTAATCTTCATTCAGAAAAATTCTAATTCACAGGAGTAGTTCTATTTAACTTCATACTCAAAGACAACTGTCAAACAATACCTGTTCATCACAGTAATCAAATCATTTACCTGGTTAAACCTCCTAGTAAAGGCAACAACATTTGGAGCAAGGATATGTTTTTCTTTTTTATTCCATCCACAGCTGGCTAGTTCCTAGGAAACACATTTGATAATTACCTTAGAAATCAGTAATGTTTAAAAACATTTTAAAGTGTAAAAACTGATACATGACAGAAACATCTATCAGATAAATGCTAAAATCAATCCAAGGCACCGATTCAATGACAACTAGTCTAACCAAACACTTCTGTGTTTTCCTGATGTACATAAATGATGTGATTCGTATATTCTCCTGATATAGACATCATTATTAATATTCAGATGCAGAGAGACTGAGCGATCAGCCACAACTGAGGTCTCTGAAGTTTCATTCTGCATTGATTGTTTTGGCCCAGGGTTTCCTCGTATCAGCAAATCAGCAGACACAGGAGTAGAGACTTTGCTAGTATATAATCTTATCTGGTGGAAAACTAAAGCTAAATCTAAATATATCAATACGCAATATTAGAAGTACAAAACTGAGCTGTGTAACTGGAGGCAGTAACCCAGCTATTATTCCTGAATGTCATCCTCATTATTACAGTAGTAAAACTTCCATAAACACACCACAGTTTGGCATATTCAACCTCTAACTTATTATTTAATTAAAATGTGAGACCTAAAGCATTTGAAGAACACAATTTTGGAACTGTAATGTTACTGTTTGCAGTAGTTACAAACTAATTTTAAAAAACCTGAAATCTCTGTACATGATACTCAGACCAAGAGAATCTATCATCTGAAAAAGGCTGGAGAGTCTTAAGTCTGAAGGACTTCTGGTCGGAAGGCTGGACTTGGAACTCTTTGTTTTATTTTGGGGTTTGATAATTTTTTTGGCTGTTTTTTAAGCTGTAAGAGTTTAGCCAGACTTGACTGAAATGTGGTGTGTACTTGAAAATATAGATCAGTACTTTGGTCCTGACAAAGCAAAAAGTTGCCAGTAGGCTGCATAGTTCAGTCACAGTATGTGGAACAAGTTTTTAAATGCTCTTTCATTACGGTGACTACTTCAAAATCTACCCAGTTCAAAATACTAAGAAAAATCACAAATTCTGTAGTATATCCATAACCACAATCAATCAATTTCAGTGCATAATAAAATCCCAGTGCTTTATGGCAAAACATAATCTTTCACCTAAACTGCAAAATAAATAGTAGAAATCCCTGTGGGAAGTACAAATAAACAGCAGAGCTAAAAAGCAGATTAATGATTTTCTCATTAAATAAACCGTATTAAATTATGCATCAAAAGAAATTTGAAATTATAAATACAAATTTGATCTAGCCAGAAGGAAAGTGTCCATTTTCCAATAGTTATTTCAGACAGTTCCAAATATACTTAGACAGCCTGGCCCTTTTTAACTACAGATTCAAGTTACCCCATACCTATACAGTCTTTATATTCAGATCTGACAAGTCATAGGTACATACACACTGGAAATGAGTTCTCCATAACACCAGTTCTAAATCACTCTTCTCTTTTTAGAACCACAGAATTCAGTTTCAATCAAAATGCTGTTCAACTTTCCAAACATATGCTATTAACTTTAGACACCTTCACACGAAAAGGCAGAGAGTCAGCCAAAGAGAATTCTGCCTCTGAAATGCACTTTGTATATTCTGATAAACGGAACACACTCTTGAGGTGTGGAGGTCTGCATGTTCCTGTGTGAGCACCAGGAAAAGCATTTCCAGTTCCAAATGTATTTTGTATCCCAATCTTCCAGCAGCTAAGCCTTCTGTAGATAAAAATGCCAATTCGCATCTGTCAAGACACCAATCCTCCACATGATTGGTGCATGTCTGGTCTTAAGAGTCTGGAAATTATATGTTTATGTGGAAAAATCTCAGTCACTCTACTAGGGACAGCAAAATTTACATTTGTCAGAAAAGTGGAAGAATTCAGAAACATAAGGATATTAAGCAGTTGCCAGAAGGCTAGCAAGCAACAATGGAAATTCTTGTGCATGGTAAACTCATTTAACTAGGTTTAAAATTTGGACTGAATAGGAAGGTTGATAAGAGTAAGTGATCCAACATGCCCCTGCTGAATGTTTTTTATACTGCTAAAATATACCATGTTCTAGTATTACAATTCATCTTTCTGTATGGAAGGATGCAGACAATTTCCTCAATGCTCAGTCACAAGAAACTTTCCAACCAAGTGTGCAAGAAAACCCTGCAATTTGTGGAGATGACAATTTCCAGGACTTTGTAAAAAAAAAAAAAAACTAAATAAAATTGCATAGACATGCAGAATTTAAGCATAGTTTTTTCAGCTGGAGAACAGAGAATTGTTACTCAGACATCCTCTTACTGAACTCCTACAAAGTAATGTGCAGATGTACTTTTTAGTAATAGCTCAATCGATAAGCAGAAAAAAGTCTCAGCAAGTGCTAGGTTTAAAGGATGTTTGTGTGTTTGAGAAAACACTTGGCAACCAGTACTCAAAAATCTTAAGTCTTTTCATCCATGCATGAGCTCATGTTAAAGACTAAAACCCAAAGAAAAACCAGTATAACGCTCTTCCCCCAAACAAAAAATTCAGCAACAGATACCTCACCGAAGCAGCCAGCACAATGGCCGCTGGCTGAGGGGACTCTTCCACGCACAGTTGTGCCCTGGAGTGTCACTACGCAACACCCAGCAAACTACTTCAACCTCTCCATGCTTTTTTCATGCCCCCTTTCTGACAGAGGAAACGGGAGGCATTCACTCTTATTCACCTACCATGTATTTACCTCCGCTCCCCGCACACAAAAGCTGATTCTGCCGAGCAATTGTGACCACCTTGCACAAGCGAGTATGAAAGGAAAAGTAGGGACCATAACTGCCTTCATCATACTCAGCGAGGTAATAAAACAAGTATGTCATGAAACACAGACTTCAACTGGAATATTGGCCTTTCCTTCTTCTGCGCAGCACAAGGAGAGCGCAGGAGGAACCCGGGCTGGCAGAGTCCCGCTGAAGATGACAGACGCCGGCCTGGCCACCAGCCACTGCCTGAAACCCTGCAGGCCTCGAAGGCGGCCTGTGCCAAGGGGTGCCCGGGTTACAGACACAGAACTACAAACATGACAACCCAACTGGGACAGCTGAGAGGCCTCAAACAAAGGCAGACAGTTACAGACTATACATTAATATTTGACCCCACCAGAAAATTTCAACCTCCTTCTCAGTCTAATAACTTACCTAATAACAAGAGGCAGGTAGCTGACAAATACACAGACTTTAAAACTCTTTAAAAAAAAAAAAAGACTTTAAACCTCTTGCTTTAAAACCTAGTCCTACAGCCAGCAGAGTTTCAAAATAGAAACAGTTGTTCATTTTTGGCAAACAAACAATTAAATTATATTGGTAATTCCAATAAGATGGCAGTCAGAAAATACACTTTAATAGTTTATGGTAGCTACTACTTATACACAGAACTCTATTCTAGCAGAAGCTGAAAACACGTTAGTTTTTTTCTGATCATTTCTCACTAAGTTATGTCTATCTGCCAATCAATCCAAGTAGCACTTCAGGAAATTTCCAAAAGGCGAAATGAAGCAATGACAAAGGAAAAGAAAAAGAACAGCAAATCAGTCTTTTGTTTTGCTATAAAATTCTATAGCACAAATATTTCATAGCAATTAAAGCAAATGCAAAATTCACTTTAAATATGAACATCTACAGTTTTGTATTTTATTTTGTATTCACTCATCTCCTCAGGATATCACACTACCTCTGCTTTTGGCAAAACCTCCATTTTGTTTTTCTTAGCAAAATTTCCTCATGAAAAAGTATCTATGACATTTATTTGTAAATACTGACATTTTTGTGTGAACAGATTTTTTTCTATGAGTATTGCTGGTTTATTATTGCATTGTTCATTTGCCATTTTTCCCCACAGTAAAGAAAAGACTCCCCGACTGCCTGGAGAACACATGTAATTTCAGAAGCATGAAAGTGTTTTCAGTACAAGGCTGTCTTGGTGTTCTTAAAACAAAATTAACTTATCTGACAGGAAGTCCAGGCACAGATAGATGAATTCTTATTTTCCTTCCTATATTTCCTCAAAATAGAAAGCTGCTAATCTCTCTGAACCACTGTAATATACGAGTTGTTTTGTTAGTGACCAAAATAGATGGACTGAGCTTCTACTAAGAATCTTCTAAACTGGACTGCCCTTTCTGATGTTGTCAAAAATTCAGTTCCGCTAATATTACAGGGGTTTTTTTTTCTCCTTTATGTATTAATGATACTCCACCTAGGCACAAGAAGACAATAAACCATAATGGATCTAAGCACATGGTCTTATACTAAAGAACTTGAAGCTGAAAACATGCAATTCTTGCTCCTTTTGCAGAAAATAAATTTATTTCATCAAAGCACTGAGATAACATATCACTTTTCTGCAAATTTAACATATTCTGATAACTACCTTCATTCTCTATTTTTGAAGTTCTTATTTCTGATTTTCAAATATCTATGTTAACTTTGATTGCTTTTTCTCAACAGGCCTCAAGTTTCTTTCTGTGTCGTTCTTAAAAGGTTAAAAAAATTAAAGGACACTAATACATTAACTTTTAAGGGCTTGAGCCCTTTATTCCCTCAGAACTGAACCTTAAACATGATAGCACAAATTAAGAAGTTTACTGATGCAGCCTAAAATACATGTTATGACTAGAGGCGTTAAGTCCAATTCTGAAAGATGTGAACTGAAAAACAGGAGCAGAAGGGAGAGTAGAGATTTTTCATGTGAGAAATTTATCCTGAAGAAACACTCAACACAAAGCAGGACAGGAAGACTTCCAGAACAGCATAGTCATCTCTTTTGGCAATAGATGACGAATCAAGTAAATCAGGCTGTGATACAGATTCGCAGTGCTAACAAGGAATAAGCCTAGAAGAATATTAGTGCAGTGCAGGAAGTTGAGCATTTTTGAATGAAAAATCATTATTTAAATGGTTACATTTCCTCAGGCACTGAACTCCAAAGATGTAAATAGATAGTTTAAGAAAACCTACCTCAGGCTGTATAGCTTTAAACACTGGCATATCCATCAACGTAATCTGGCTCTGCAACAAAGATAAATTTTTAAATAATGTAATACAAATTGCTAACAATCATGTATTTACATCTGCCCTTTACTATCTACAAACCACACTGTCACCTTCTCCCCTAGACCAGATCGGACCAGTCCTGGCGCAAGGAGTTCCACCACCCCGTGTGGCAGCTCATCATCACATTCTCTTACTTTTGCTGCAGTCACAAATGCCTGCTTGCAACTTCTTGACTGTCTCCTAATAAGGTTCACAGCAGAGGCTTCAAAATGCTGACTATAAGCCATATTATGTGACATAAATATAAAAAAGTTTTCAGTGAGAATTAATATTCATTTCAACAATATATGGGTTCAATTAAAAAAAAAAAAACCACTAAAAAGGTTAAAACAAAATTCAGTAGTACTGACAAGCTGCTGGTCTTTTCGTTATATAGGTGATTACCACTAGGGAATTTCTCCTCTGCTGCTCCTAAATTTTAAAAAAGTAACACAACACCCTAAATTTGGAAGTGACCTTAACTTGGCTCCACTCCCTTTCTCTAAATATTTATATTCAACACAACAATCCCATCTTCTACAGATTTCTGCCCTGATGTCCAATAACGAAATTGTACTAACTACAGTAAAGCCAGACCTGTGTTTTCTTTTTCATTCTCCCCAACTGAACTGTTTCAAGTTGTCTGATACAGGCTACTACAGCCTTAAGTAACAAGAAATGGTAATTATAATTTACTGGTTGCTGTTATTTACTGAAAAAAAGAAATTATCTGCTTCTCTGGATGGAACAGAAGTAGTAAACGTTACTTGAGCCGTTAACAAAAAAACAAGGATCAGTGTAAACCAATGAAAAGCTTTTAATGTGGCACAAGGAGAATAGCTACTCCGGCTAAGAAAGCCTTGGTGTTAGAAGTTTGTGTGACCATATTAAAATCACCATCAACAAACAAATGAACCCCAAACAAACAGCCCCACCACTAGGGCTTATATTCGGTCTTTTTCATGCCTCACTGCCAGTCCTACAAACATATATTTCATTTTTGGGTTTCTTTGGGGGTTGGTGGGTTTTTTGTTTGTTTGTTTAGAAGTGGAACGGGAGAGAGAAAAGCAACTTCTAGAAGTCTGGACTTTAGAGTTAAAAGATGTATTATAATGATGTAAGGGGGTGTGCGTGCGCACATACATGTGTGTTTTTAAAGTACACCATTAAAGCAAGACCCTCATCAACAAGCTTCTGTCTCAAACCAACAGCAGCAAGAATTACGAATGTAATAGAAAACTGACGAGTTGTAACTCATCAGTTATATGATATCAGTGATATGTTACAAGCAACCTTACTTTGACCTGATAATTTTATAAATACATTTCTGGAATCACCACAAATTCATTTTTGCTGGTGTAGACTGCATACTATGTTCTGGGCTGTCTTTGGACTTAATATTCAGTCTGCCCTGGTAAAATAAGACATCTCTATATTTTTGTGTGATTTTACAGACCTGTCTAAATTGTGGCTCTGTTCATTCCTGAAGGTAGTCCTTGGCCATGGATCATCCAAACTTGGACAAACAGGAGCAAAAGCATCAGGCCATTTTTTCAACTGAGTTGATACAGATTTGCCAACCATCTATGCTTATATTTTTACCTAACAACAGCTCTCACCTGTGTACTCTGTATTAGTGTTGAAAAAGAATCATCAGAATGTGTCCCAAAGTCACAAACTTATAGGAATAATGCAGACACATCTCCAAGACTTTTTTGTGAAAGGGTATTAAATGACCTTATGCCAAATGAGGGAAACATCATTTTGATGCCCAGAATATTAATGAAAACATTGAACTTGGTTCAATAGGTTTCATTCTCGCTCATTCCTGCGCCCCAGCAAGTTAACATGTACATTAAAAACAAGGGGCCAAGCACAAGAACTATATTGGACTTTTGCCAAAACTGCAGTTCTGCTTTCAGTTTAGTACTGAAAAGTTGTTATTAAGGAATGCAAATTGTTTCCTCTCTACAAGCTTCTTTCTTGCTTTTAAAAAACTGAGCTTTCTGAGAAACTGATGTCTCAGCAGAAAAGATGAGTATTTGTGGTTTCAATTACAAAAAAAAAAAAAGAATCAGACTGAGGATAACTAGTATCTTTAAAGCTATGCTAGGGGCTTCTAAAACACTAGAAGAAATTCAAATGGCTTTACACAGAAAAACAAATATGCTGTGTCAGGTCAGTACTGAATTATTAAATCCCAAGACATGTTTACTTTGTTAAAGTTTATATGATCAGAAATTTGTTTTCAAGAACATTGGAAGTTCATTTAAAGTATTTTAAGAAAAAACATTTATGTATTGTTTAATATCCTGCAAGCCCTGAGTATTATACAAGCTTAAATGCAAAAATAGCATTTCTACTTACAGCAAACTCCTCAGGAGTTACTTTCAACACATCAAATACAACTGCATCGTAGCTTTTATTGGCATAATCCGAACTTCGCCCTTCCAGAGAATCTGAGCTGCTACTACCCTACAAAGAAAAAAAGTTGGCTTATCTGCAGAATGGTGAATTTCATGTAAAATTCAGAAAATAAATATCTGTAAAAACATTAAGAAATTACAAGAAAATGTATGAACTTCAAAAAGCTTCAGACGCCACGTTATAAAATTTAGTTCAGCACAGTTCATGAATGTTTCCAACTAACTCTCTTCTGCAAAAACCATAGTGACATACAATTTTAGCTCTATGAAATTTCCAGCTTTGGAAAGCCATTTTTAAAATTATAGACTAGATAAAACAGCTGTCACACAAAAGGAAACACGTTGGGATTTTGAAGATTCATATTCAAAGGAAATTTTTAAATTAAATGTGCAAGGTAAAGAGTGGCTAGATCCAAATCATGCTGCTCTATCCATAGCATTATAAAAAAGGAAAAACTGACACATCCTGAAATTTAACCCAATGTTAGTTCCAGGGTACCTTAGAATAGTACTGCGTCTTGCCTTAAAAATTGGTGCGTTGCCTTCCTTTTAAAGTTTCTGCCCTAGGGCTCAGATGCAGGCACTTGTGGCTCATTTTCCTTTCTTCAGGAATAATGTGATTTAATAAAAAATTCAACTGGAATGTTTCTGACTGGCTCCATTTACTGAATTTCACTGAATTTTTTTTAGAGTTGGAAGGGACCGTACAGATCATCTAGTCCAACTCCCCTGCTGAAGCAGGATTGTTTAGAGAATGCTACTCAGGACTGCATCCAGGCGGGTCTTGAAAATCTCCAAAGAAGGGGACTCCACAACCTCCCTGGGCAGCCTGTTCCAGGGCTCTG
>KZ505815.1:191730-207836 GCA_002844005.1 Limosa lapponica baueri
CTGCTTGATTTTTGGGACTTGGGTATGGCTCTTTCCTGCGCTTTTAAGAGTGCCTCCTTGGCACTCTTGGCATTTAGATGGTATGTTACGTTGCTCTTTACTCATTAATAAACAGCTGCTTTAAGTTATGGAGTTACAGGTCAAAAATGCTATTTAAACTAATCTAAATGAGTAATCATGATCAACAACAATAAAAAAATAGGTTGTGAACACTCAGAACAATGGAGTGTTCTAAAATTACTCGGTTGTCAATTACTGAACCATTCATGAGAAAAAGTACTGTCATGACTGGTAGTGGAAAGGGCCCCTGTGAAAGTTGAAACTAGCCAAAATTTCCATTTTGATACAGGAGCTAACAAAACCCAAGGAACTGTACCTCTGGAGTGGCAGAGGTGACCATCACATTGGCCATGAGGTCATTCCTTTTGTACATGCTCTCCCCAAGACACAGGAAGTTTCAGCTCATCCAGCACCAGTGAGACAACATGATGAAAACAGAATTCCTGCAAAGCAAATGTTTTTGTGCAAATAAATAAATACAATTTAAAAACCTCAACAATACAAGAGATTTCATTGTTCTTTCTCAGAGAAAAGAACTTCAGAAACAAGATGATCTTAGGAGCTAGCTTCTCTTTTCTTTCAGGTATCAACTGTGAAGGAGTATAACTGAATATCGCTAAAGTCATGCCAAGTCCTTATTCCCCCCACTTCCAATCAACCCAAGAAATGCAGGAGGAAAATGTGTACTATTTGTCATTTATGATAAATTAGGTTTTTTTTTATAAAGTCCATGCTAGGCAGTATTTATCCAGAAACTGCCGGTTACCATGACATATTTAAGAAATCCAAGCTATTGACTGACTGAAAAAATGGTGCTTCCTCACTTTGCCCTGCTCATCACTTGAATTAGTCTCATAACTGATGTTTTAAATCCCACCGTACCTTTCTAACAGGCAAATCCTATTTGCAGCTGCTTAGGCCTCCACTAATACCTATACAGACAGGTGCCCCTGCAAGCATTTTGTGTCAGGCCCCAAAGAACACAAGTTTTCCAGAAAAGAGAACCAGCCAACATCATCCTTCTTAGTTGGAAGGATGAACCTCAAGGATCTTGGCTAATCCAGCACTGTCTGAAGCGCGACTTTTTTCCAAACTGGATTAAGCAGACATATGCAATTCCAAATTGGCTTCAGACTCCACATACATAATATACCTTAAGCTTTCTCCAGAAACCAAAAGACTGGACTGCAAAAAAATGTGAGTATGTGGTACCACAAAGAAGATGTCTCTACCTGTTTGTATCAAAGAATCCTTTCCAAAATTACAAAGTACTTAATGAAAACCAAGAAAAAAACATCAAAAAAACCCCAATATTGCAGTTCTGAATTAACAAAGCCATTGACCACAACAGTAATACTTGTACCTACAGGAACCATCAATCTTGAAATAAAGCACAAATAATTACGAGACAGCATATTCCTGAGTATTAAACAAAGATAATTATTAAATATTTATAAATATTTATCTCCCTGGTATCAGGAAATCAGACTTCATCTTCTTGGACATGTGATAATTTTTATACACTAAAGGATAAGCACCATATAGACCCAGGTGGATATGTAATTCCACAAATCTAATTAAGTTGCATCTCATTTAGAAAAAATAAAATTTGTACATAAATAGGCACAACTACAATGAGAACAACTGACAAGATCGTAGCCTTAATTCAGATAGCAAGGGTGCTCATAAAAGAATTACATGCACATTTTTAAATAATATCACTTACCTAATGACAAGAGATACTTTCAGGCACAAAAACATTCCTTTTGGTCAAAATATTATGTAAGGGGAAGTGAAGGGAATCCTAAGCGACTTTACTTTCAAATCTACACAGCAAAGAAAAATCTGACCATAAGATTGGCTAACTCAGAAAATTGCTCAGAAGGCTTTTTCATGTCAATTAAAAAAAAAAATATCCATCAATGGATATGTCTGATCCCTTCCTCACACTGGACCTCTGATTATTTCTGCAAAACTTAATAATTAATTCATTGTTCCTACAGAAGATACTGTTTGGAGACAAGCTTTCTCTGAATTTATATCTGTAATGAAGTAAAAGCCAGTACCAAAATTCAAATTCTACTCTCAAACACAGCAAAAACATGCTTCACATAGATACTGCATTCTGCGCATTTTGGGCACCCATTCTAACTACTAGCTTAAAAGGTTAAAGCTGCACTTTCATTAATGGTCCAACAACAATTAACACAATGACACAGTACCTGCCAAAGTCCTTCAGTTGAACGTACAATGTAACACATTATGCTCTTATCTTAATCACTGAAAATTTTGTCAGCTAATACATCATAATGATACGTTTGAAGTTTATGTTCATTGAATCATCACAGTCCACATAATCTCAAATCTAAGACTGCTTTTACCTCATAAACGACCTTACAGGGACACATTAACAGACCTTAGGGCTACACTGAAATGGCCGATGACGAGGGGGCGGCAGTGGGTGTTTACAAGCCTTACTGAGGTGACGGTGTTCAACACCATCCACCGCTACCCTTCACAGGGACTGTCTTCGTACAGGATTTGCCTCTCCCTTTGCCAGGTAAGTGATGCCTGGCAAGATTCAGATCTGAGACTCCAAACGGAACCTTAAGAGAAAACTTGCCAAGATGGGCATAAAAATGCTACCACAGTTCAGACCCGCAGGACTGTGCAGAAGAGACTGCTGAATCCAAGCACCTGTCTCATCAAAAGAAAGAACAACTTTTCCTCCCAAATTCAATAATCAGTATTATGCCTGTGGGGTGAGAAGTAAACTACATGACTATTTCTAATTATTAAACCTCAATTGGCTGCTCGGGACAGGTTAAAATACAGACACCACACACCCCTGCTTCACTGTGCAAAGAACTGGCAACACTGCAGAAAGTTTACACACACTTTAAGCATGCCGCTAGCAGACTGACAGTCAAAATTACTGAGATACAGCATGTGCATACACACTGAGAGCAGAACTGTTCGCCTCTGCACGTGTATCCACCCGCGCACCCACAGAACCACCAGCTTCGCACAAGCTCCAATCCCCTAAAATGGAGACAACAAAGATCAGAGCTGTTTCATCACTCCCTGCAGCAGGCACAGGCGAACCGCCGGGGATACGGTCACCTTGGCCCGATCACACAAACAGGGAAATGCCGGAAAAGCAGCGGAGAATAAAAACAACCTCTTATTTTACTTCCTAGAGAAAGACGAGGCCTTCACCCCACTGACAACCCTACAAGGCCTTACGTGACAAACAGCAACAACTCTCCCACCAGCTCATGGGCACACACAAACCCAGTAACTGCTTCAAATAATGCCAGAATCTCCTCAGTTAAACTAGTCAAGAAGCAATTTCCTTTATCTTGTGTCCTGATAAAATTAACTGATATTTTAAGCACTAACAGACTGCAAAGTATTTCTAGGTCTGGAGTTGCTCCTCTTAATAGTCCTTAGAGATACTGAAATGGAAAGCAATTTTCATGATGTAATTTCTTTAAAACGTGGCATTTGCATCAAGGCCACAAAAATATTCTCATCTCCTCCTTCTCCGCCTTTCTGACTAGGCTTTCCAGTGTGCGGGGGCTCAAAAATGCTCTGAAAGGGGAAAGAAAAATCCCATATGTGATCTTGTATCCCATCCAAGCTCAGTTTTACTCCAAGTTTTAAGGTTCACTAAACCAAAAGGAGATGAAAGTGCTTTAATATCTGTAACTAAAAGCACTAACATATTTTTGCCTTTCGATATTCAGCATGTAGAAAAAGCTTTCAAGACTAGATACTTTCATTCTAAAAAGGACCAAAATAATTTTTCTGCAAATGTTTCAAATATAACACAAGCATTAAAAATGCACTGTTTATTTCTACGTGCATAGGTTTCTCCAAGATTCACAACTATGAAAACATAAACACTTCCCTACACACCCATTTGTTTTGCTGCCTTGAGAAAAGTCATAGGGAGCAATTATCCCTTCAAGTCAAATCTAAGAAAGAGTTTTTAGTCTTATGAAATCACCTGGTGATTTGAAGTATTTCCACACCTGCTATCACAAAAGGTATTATCCTGCAAATTAAGTAACACTGGAGCTACTGCTAAGCCTACTCTAACAAAAGGCTGTCAGACTACATACAGAAAGATATTAAAAATAATATAAAAGCTGCTCCCCCATACTTGCAATATTTCACTCCAGTAAGATTAAAAAGAATTTTTTAAATTCTGAAAGTTATCAAAGGTCCAATATGTTGGCAATAAAAGGTGAAAAGTCACCAAGATGACATATAATTTCTTTTCATAGCTTTAGCTTCTTAAAAATTATTTCAGCTCACTCAGGTTAATCATTAAAATGATGCACTATACAAACAGTGCTAAAAAAAAGAAAACACCTTATCTGCTTGTAAGGAAGGTTCACAGGTACATTGCAGTAGATCTCATTCATAGATAGCCAGAAACAAAGTGGATAAATCAGGATGGAAACATACATACCATCAGAGGCTGTCTGTTCCTCTTTGCCAACTTAACAAACCCATTTAGACCTGTAGTTCTCTCTGAAGCAAAACCGAAGACAGTGCAAAAACACTAAACCGGAAAAAACAAAAAGCAAAACACCACCATCAAAACTGAGAACAAAAGAAACTACTATAGCCATTATTTTACCAGCATTTGTTAAGTTTTGTCATCTATGGCATAGAAGTGACATTTTCTGAAAGCAGAAACGCAAATTTTACATTTCTGTTAGTAACATGCTCGTAACCAGTTACAATGAGCATAAGTTCATTTCCATTACTAGTTATCCAACTCTCAACAAAGTCACTAAAAAACTCTTAGGCACAGATACCACCTCTGGCCAAGGAAGTCCCTGTGCCCTCATTTCTGAATGCTAGCAGAGCAAACTGGGGAAGTTACTAACTGTTCACACTGCTCTGAGCAAATATGAGGATAACCACGTCAGCAACCACTGATGACCACTGTTCTTATTGATTTTCTTGTTGGAGGAAAAAATATCAAGCTAGACAGACTTTTGATCAAACTCAGTGCAGCCATTCTGGGCTCCAAAAGTTAACTGTCTTAGCTGATTTCAAGCCCCATTTACTTACTACTTTCACTAGTTCATTATGGTTTTCCTAATATCATTGATTCATGAGCTGACAGCTGTACCATGCTTTTAAAAAAGCATACTTCAGTATTCTACTGAAAGATAACTGTTCTTTCTTAAGCTTAAACTAGCTGCACAACTGCTTCAGTGTAGACAATTAAAAAACATGAGGGCCCTGTCTGGGCACTAATAAACTTGGTTGGAACCAACAAAAGTTACTAATTGTTTGTTGCTTTTTTTTAATAAATTTAGAATAGAGTACTCCAGTTGGAAGGGACCTGCAAGGACCATCTAGTCCAACTGCCTGACCATTTTAGGGCTGACCAAAAGTTAAAGTAAGGTATTAAGGGCATTGTCCAAATGCCAGGCATTGGGCATTGACCACCTCTCCAGGAAGCCTGTGCCAAGGTTCAACCACCCCCTTTGTAAAGAAATGTTTCCTAATAGCTAGTCTGAACCTCCCTTGACTCAACGTTGGAACCATTCACAGAATCACAGAATGGCAGAGTTTGGAAGGGACCTTCAGAGATCACCTTGTCCAATCCCCTGCCAAAGCAGGGTCACCCAGAACAGGTCGCACACAGACGCATCCAGGCGAGTTTTGAAGATCTCCAGAGAAGGAGACCCCCGCACCCTCTCTGGGCAGCCTGTTCCACAGCTCTGAGATCCTCATAGGAAAGAAGTTCCTCCTCATGTTGAGATGGAACCGCCCATGTTCCAGTTTGCGACTGTTGCCCCGTGTCCTGTCACCAGGCACTGAGAAGAGTCTAGCCCCATCCTCTTGACATCCGCCCTTTAGATCTTGATAAGCACTGACAAGACCCCCCCTCTGTCTTCTCTTCTCCAGGCTGAACAGCCCCAGGGCTCTCAGCCTTTCCTCAGCAGAGAGATGCTCCGGTCCTTCATCATCTTTGTAGCCTCTGCTGGACCCTCTCCAGTAGTTCCCTGTCCTTCTTGAACTGGGGGGCCCAGAACCGTACCCAGTACTCCAGATGTTGCCTTACCAGAGCAAAGCAGACAGGAAGGATGACCTCCCTCGACCTGCTGGCCATGCTCTTTTTAAAGCCCTCAGGAGACTATTGGCCTTCTTGGCCACAAGGGCACATTGCTTGCTCATTTGCACATCTCCTGTCCCTGGATCCCAGGGAGAAGAGCTCAGCACCTCGCTCTCTACATCCCTCCTCAGGAGGCTGTAGAGCAATGAGGTCGCCCCTCAGCCTCCTTCTCTCCAAACTAGATAAACCCAGAGCCCTCAGCCACTCCTCAGAGGACACACCTTCCAGAATTTGCTATCCAACACCAGAATGGTTAGCTGTCATCAACCAAGATAAGGGAATGAAGAATACTTAAAGAATCTTGCTTTCTACCTCCAGCAAGATCAACAATTTACTATTCCACTTCACTGGCAATTGCCCCAACCTACAGACACATTTACAATAGACCATCTAGACCTCCAATTCTGAATTGTTTTTCATCATTGCACTCATTTTCCTCTTTCTTCGTTCCAAAACTATTCCTCCAGATGTTCATCATTAGAATGTTTCTTTCCTTGATGAACCATGAACAAAGTCATCCTTGGATGCTGTGGGCAAAGGGTACAAATCAGAGCACGTTAACTGGAAGAGGAAAATGGGACTGTATTGTGAAAACAGGATGAAACAATACTGTGGTTATACTTGTGCCCCTGTGTTTTGTATTCAGCCACTGATGTGAAACTTGTATCACCACCTACATCACATTCCGCTTCAGCCCAGAGGCTTGTAAGAGGGGGGGAAAAAGTCCCATCTTTTTGTGTTGTTGCTAAATAAAGAGAAAAAGGCAATTAGCACCACAGTATCCAGAACCATATGTTGCCTGTTTTCCATATCTAGGTATTTACATACCTCCCTAAGTTTCTTTTGTTTAGTATCATCGTTTAAATATTTAAAAAAGAAAAAAAGTAAATTTTCAAGCAATCTGTCTAAGCAATTTACAGCTGTTTTGTCATTGCAGTGACAGAGCAAGCCAGTCCGGATGGATTCCTAGAGGAGAATCTCTTTAAATCCATCAAAGAAGCAGCTGCTGAGTGCTCTGTAGATACTTGCTAAATTAATGCACAAATCTCAGAATCACTGAGCAACACTGGTGTAAAACCATTTTATTCCTGACTGACAGCATCCCCTCCCAAAAATTTAGTACATTCAAAAGCTATATCTTCACTTTCTGAGTGGCCCTGTCCAGTGAAGTGTCACCTCTCAAAGCCCCATCTCATCTCCTCACGTACGACTTCCACAAAGTGGAGAGAAAAGGACCACATCTCCCACAGTAAAGGCAGAAACAATCCATGTGAACCCTACTTCCTTCAGAGAACAGCAGTCTTTCGTATGCCTTCTGAGCCCTTCCATGATGTACAATGCACGGAAAAACACAGGGATGAGACTGGACAGTTGAGTTGTCTAAATAGTCACAATGCCTTATGTGAAAAAGCTCTTTTCATTTCAAAAGTTCTTTTGAAATAGTTCAACATTAGACCTTGGTGGCCATTTTGTACAACATGAAAAATTCTAAAGTATTCAAAAGCTTGGATTTAAATAACAATTGCCTACTAACAGTTTAGTAGTAAAACAACAATTAGGCTATAGGAGATTAAAAAGCCATTACTTTCATACGATCAAAGACTCTCCTAAGCAAAAACTGCCTTGTGTATTTTCAGCACCCTGTTTCACCACAAAGTCCCTAATTCATTTCATTATGCTTTAGGCAACAGTACCACCTATAGATAAAATATACCATGAACAATTTAGTAGTTTCACGCACATTCTTTTCATGAAAAACTTCTTACTATAGTTAATGAATAATAATGAAAATGTAATAGAAATAATATTTATAATTTAGTACATAAATCCCTATATTGGGCTGTGACAAGACCCAAGGATGATACACCTTTTGAAGGGAAACAGTGCTCCAAAGTTTAGTGCAGCAACTTATACCAGTCACTGTTTCTACCAACACAAATACAGAAGTTGAGCAGAACTAGCAAAGTAAGTGTGTCCCAGATTCAGGATCACTAGACCTGCCAATCTTCAGTAGACTGAAATAGAATTTTAACCAAAACCACTATAAACATTAAGGGTCTATGGATTAGCTACATGTTAACCCCACTGATCTAGCTGACCAGAAACTGAAATCACTGGAGTAAATAAATATTCTTCAATAACATGCATAATTGCTGAGCAAACAGGCTGAAAAACTGATTCTTGCAGCACCTCCCAATAGCTGCCAAAGAAGCAAGCCTAACTCATGAAAAAACAGATTCAAAGTTGATTTCTCTTAATAAAGCTGTTTCGACTCTCCTACTTCCACCCCTACAACAAAACCGAATGAGAATTTGAGGAAGTTTTATGACATACAGTATAGAAGACACCAGTGATTATTACCAGAGTCCTCTCCAGTTTTCATGATCTATTAATTAACACAGGACACGTATCAACAAAAGCTTTAATGCTGAAAATCACCTTCTTGAGCAACAGAAACTACTAAGAATAGTACACAACGATACTTGGCAAGTTCCATCAGCAATGACGAAATGAAATTGTCCCTGCAAAGCCCAGACTCTGCAGAAAACATCCACAAGAAAAGTGGAAACCAGTAAGCAGTTTGTTAATTTGTCAAACAAACATGTATTTGCTGGAACACGGCAAGGTGATTTAAGCCCTCCTTTAGCTTGACTGGTGTGACACTCCCACACCACAGGGTTGCAGACGCTCCTCCCCAAGTTAGATAAAAGCTGAATTACATTAAATTATTGGCATCTGGAACATATTTTCTGTTTCTGCAAACTGAGCTTTCCATTTTCATTGTCAAAGTGACAAAAATGCCTCTGAACTGAAGCAGTAATTTCTAGTCTGATTGCAATCTGATTAAAATTTCTCAGCAAAACTAGCTGAAGTCTCATATTTAGCACCAGTCTCAAGATTAGAAGACACCCTGCCTGTCACACTAAACATGATTAACATATTTGTAATATATTGTTTATATACTATTTCAAGAGAGGAACTAATAAGCACTAGTATTTGCAATATTTGCCACAAAAACATAACAGCCTTTGTGGCTTCTGAGTGCTCCATTTAGTGTTTTTTTTATTCAAATGTGAGAAGTCAGCAGGAGCATCACACATGTTCTACTATAAATGGAGAAGGAAGAAAAAAAAGTTGCATTTCTTAGCTGAAGAATAATGACTATAAGCTACCCCAAAAAAAGAAATCTGGTATCCTTTGCTGCTCTTGGAAAGTCTCATTCTGTGTCAACCATGAAAAACCTGTGAATTGTCCTCTCCAAATCTTATTTAATCAAGTTTTAGAACACTTCGAAGTTTTCGATGTTCCACTAGGTGGCAGTGATTCTTTACTTACTACAGGCCTGTTTCCAAAACGTCTTAAATCTTTTAATATGTAATTGTAACTCAGAAAAGAATATGTACTCATCTTTGATCAACTAACAAATGAAAATGGAAAAAAGTGCTTTCTAGGTTCTAGGGCTTTTATGCAATTACTCTGAGAACCTATTTTACAGCATCCCTTAGAAAAATAATGGAAATAAATACAAAGTGTCACAACTTGGTTGATGTGAAGTCATTCAGAAGACAATGCTAGATTGCACTGTACTGTCCCAAGTCCTGGAGAACAGAATTTACTCACAGCTAGACAATAATTTGTCCATCACATCCATCATTCCAAACTACTTCCATACTTTTATTAATTTTGTCAAATCATTTTGGCTGAAAAAGCAAGTATTTTGGAAGAGATTTGCAAAGTATAGGAGGCAGTGATTACTATTACTACCTTGCCCATGATTTAACCTATACGCCAATGATGAATATGTTCATGTAGGACTGTGACAAATATTCCTTCTTTAGCATGAAGGGTTATTCACCACAACTACTGGCACCTTCCTTCACTACTTCACCTGCATGAAGTCAGTTTAGAAAGCATGCTGTCTCTCCAACTCTGCAATACTCACAATCTTTTCACAGAACCACTGAGGCTGGAAGGGTCCTCTTGAGATTATACAGTTCAACGTTCCTGGTCAAACAGGGCAGGCTGCCCAGAACCATGTCCAGTTGGGTTTTGACTGTCTCCATGGATGATGCAACTTCTTTGCACAACCTGTTCCAGTCTCATGGTAAGTAAGTGTTTTCTTGTGTTTAGGTGGAATTCCACGTGTTTTTCATGTTCTCCATTCTATTTTAATTTGCGCTCATTGCCTCTTCCATTCACTGAGTACCACTGGTTAAGATTCTGGCTCCATCCCCTTTACATCCTCTCATCGGGTACCTCTATACACTGATGACACCTCCCCTGAGCCTTCTCTCCGAGGCTATGGAGCCTCAGCTCTTTCAGGCTCTCCTCTCATGGAAGATACTCCAGTCACCTCTGGGGGTCTTTGTTGGACTCGTTCCAATAAGTCCATAACTTTCTCGAGCTAGGGAGCCCAGAACTGTACACAGCACTCCAGATACGGCCTCACCAGTACTAGTAAAGCACCCTACAACCTACTAGTCATGCTCCTGGTGCAGTCCAGCACACTTTCCCACAGTATTGCTGCACCCAACAGATAACCAGTAAGGAGGGCAAAAAAAGGCAAAAGAAAAGTGAAGAGGGCCTTAACTGAAGACAAATGGATGAAACAAACTCCCTTTTCCTCCCTTTCCCGTTTTTTTTTTTTTTTTTAACTAATGCTGAGCACTGTGGTAGCAGAGCTCAACTGACAATAGTCCTAGGACCCTTCATCACTGACCAAGGAACAAGAGTCTTTGTGTGCGGCACAGTACGACAACAAACAAAACAAGAAGTTATACAGAGCTATCAGGACATGGGCGAATAGCGTAAAACAAGAAATGGACAGACTTACAGACTACAAGAATACAAGAGAACAGAAGAGGATTACAAACTCCAATCTAGTCTCCCACTGACACTTTTTAGAAGTAATGTCCTTGAACTGCTGGTCTTACTTTCCTGGAACAGTGAAAGAACACCATATTGCTATTTCAGTGGCCACTTCTTTCCCATAACGCAGTTGGGGAGTTTTGCTGTGATGCACTACATTATCTTAATCCAGCCTACATGCAGCTGATACTCTGCAGGAGTCCCCCTGACAAAAGCAGCTCATGCAGGCTGCCTGGTGGCAACTGGGGGAAGAAAAATAACAATCAAATTTTATAGCCATGTAAAGATAGTTACCCTATGTTAACTGGCAATTGCTTCACGCAAATGAAACATGAACACAAACTCCATCTTAGCAAATTCTAAGAAACTGAAAGATAATTATATAAAGTAAGGAAAAAAAGGGAGAAAGTGCTGCTGCATAATGTCGAAGGGAACAAAGTGAAAAATATTTCTCAGTTAGCAACAGTAACTACAAAAGCAATACTTGTCCTTAGCAAAGAACAAATAATAAATAAAAAACCACAAGTTAAGAACCCAATACCACAATACCATCTTAATCCACATCAAGACCGAGCTGCAGCTCTCTCTCCAGCAGAAGCCCTCCCTCAAAAGCCATTACCCTTCAAGCAAGTCTGCTGTCTCACAGCAAGGTTAGAAGGACAAGATACATGTTTAGGAGAGCTATGTTTTAGGGAAATCTCAATAAAACAGTCACAGAAAAAAAATATATATATCTGCTGTATTACAGTGTAGTACTGTCATGACTCTAACACAACTCTAGGTTCTCAAAACAGAACTGACAGACATTTCTGTAATCTTTGATATCAAACAGAAGTGAAAACAGGAAATTACGTGTTGCTTTAATTACAGCTGGATACTTACAGTGGAATCAGGTAGTTCTGCACTCACTCAACCCATTGTGCTGCACACCACCATCAGTCTGTTGCTGGGTCTAGGTCTGGCTATTCAGCAGGTTTCTCTCTTGTTTAAAAGCATGACATTCCTGTAAATTAGCAGGAAATAGGATTACAGTGACATTTATTATATGACTCAGTTCTTCGAAAATTGTGCATTCCTTATCTGAAACATGCATTCTGGTATTTTTATTCTTGGCCCCGCCTCCCAGCTTTGATGGCTAGTTCCATTCTATTTCTAGTTTTATTGGTATGTGACAAATTCCAAAACTCAAAAGAACTAAAGAATACACCACAGAGGGAAAAGCAACATATTCGGAATTTCATAACTAAATATTCTCCAAACACGTACCTGTAACTCTTCCTCACTCTGTCAATCAACACACCCTCCAAGCTGATATGGGTTTGCCTATTGGTTTTAATCACTTCTTTCAAGGAGATTCACGAATGGTAAATGCTACCTGTTCGCACTTCATTTTCTTCAAGACTTAACTAAACAAAGCAGAATGGACACAAAACCAAATACAATCACTCTTCTTTCTCTGTATCAGCAAATTAAGCCACAGCTCTTCCACTAAACATGACCAGCAACAAACCTGAGAAAATCCTATTTAGGTAACTCGCTTGGGTGACATTTAGACATAGCCCTTCCCTTATCTCCTCTTTTGCCTTATACAAACTTTTATAACAGCTAATATTTAAGAAAATTATACATCAAATGAAAAGAAAATGATCTCGAAGACAGATACTTTCATGTGGAAGCTGACATGAAAATCCCACTAAAGCCCATCTTCCTTTGATAAAGTTAAAAATCACTGCAGATCACACGATGTTACTACTGTGCCACTACTACAGTCTCTATTCTCCTTCTATTGTTAAGGACCCTCCACTTACATAAATTTGTATCTTCTAGTCTTTAAATACATTAATTCCTATTGGCATCAAAGAAAGCTATCTTTTGCTTGAAAACTAATATTCTCTTCATATACTCAAAACTCATCCAAACTCTGAGTATACAGCAGGCACACCCTGCGTGAGCAAACGATCCGAGTTCCTAAAAGAATCAAAATGACAAGTTCTGAATGAGTTAGCATCCCCCTCAGTATTCCAACCAAAATTATAAATGTAATGTATGTTTGCATCCCATCTCAGCTTTATTCCCTGGCAATTAAGTTTTTGTTTTGTGTGTCTGTGTGTGTGTTCTATTGTGTCTACTTCTTTCACTCTGAATGGCTTTGAAAACTAACTTTCCAAGTACAATTTTGATACATCTGAAAAAATTGCCTTTGCAAGCTCTGTGCTGGCAGTCTCCAAGCTCTCTTTTCAATCAGGCAGCATTAATTCTTCCTGTTTCTCCACCTCCCCCATGCTGTTAGTAGTCAAAGGTCATTTAGTATTGAAGACAGACATCAATTAGGTAGACAGAAAGAACTTATCAGGAACAGACACACATGCCACCTGTCAGAAAACAGAAGCCCACGAAAACATTAACAAACGGGAAAAACCAGCCTCTTGCTGGAAAAAAATCCATCAATATTTGGAATCCTGCATTAAAGACAACCTCTGCATCTCGCCACAATATAACTGACAACTTCTTGTGAGACTAACATTCAAGTTGAAGCATGTGTTTCACACAACAAAGCCAGCTAAAATAATTTTTTACAATAATCCAGTTACCCAATATAGTCAATGAAAAGCTTTGAGCCAAGGAAAATAGCTAGGACTGCATATACTAAGGAAGGACAGGAATCAGAAAAAAAAATAATTAGATAATACCAAACCACATCTTACATTAACTGTAAAATCGTGCAAAATCCTTACGTTTCATATTACTTGCTAAAGGAACTATTAAAGCTTCCATTAGCCTTCCGTCTTCCTCAGTGTCTTTGGTGCAATGTGCTCCATAAGAGAGTATCTAAATGTTTATTTTGGATAAATTTCTGCAAAATAAGAAATTGTTTCAGATCCAAACATGAGAAAATACACCTCCTTTTTTTTTTTATATACTTACAACTGGTTTACTTTCTTAGTTAAAAATACTTCTACTTACTTAAGAGATGTGATACTTCTGAATAACTATTTCTGACTGCTTATGAAATCAACAGATGTAGTCATAAAAGAAAATCATTGAAAGCAGCATAATTTAGCTGTGTTATTTAAGCAGCCTTCTTTCCTTTGGTAAAGGATCAGCTATGCTTTGCTAAAACACAAAAGTGGAGCCTACACTGACATACCAGTTGTGGAATTTTTTATTCCACGCTTAAAATCTGAAAACATTAATTGGCATAAAAAAAAAACCACCTAAGCCTTTCAACTATTCATTTTCTGTCACTTGAAGATAGCAATTATAAGATAAATCTAAAGATATTGAAGTAATATTAAACCAAGCATTGTGGAAATAAGAGAATTTTCTTGAAAGCAATCCTACTGCAGTTTCAGAAAACAAATCTGGCTGAAGACTGAATCTAAGATATATGACATAAAGGCCAATTGAAAGTTAGGCTTTCATTGACAAAAAACAAGAAAGAGCTCAGATGCAAGAGCTGAAAGAACTGCGTTTGTTAATCTTAAATGACTACGCTAAGGACTGATCTTGTTGCTGGCTTTCCCTGCCTAACGGGAAAATACAGAGAAGATGGAACCAGACTTTTCTCCAAGGCAAGCAATGAAAAGACAAGAGGCAAAAGAGACAAGTCACAGGAAGGCAAATCCCAATCACATATCAGCAAAAAAACCATTCACAAAGAAAATGCTTAGGCATTGGAACAACTTCTCCAATTGGATCAACTTGTCTCTGTGCCCAGAGAAATTAAAAACTCAGGAAGACCCTGAACAACTTGCTCTAAACTGGCCCTGCTTGAGCAGGGATTTGGACGAGATTATCTGTGGAGATTCTTCCCAATTTGCAATATTCTATGACTACAGTAATTCCTTATTCTAAAAGCTGCATGTTTTCCTTGACATCATTTCAGTCCAAGCTAGAGTCTATGAATATCTAAGTGTACCGTTCCATATCCCACCCTAAACGTCTTAGACTAAGTTTTGCACAGCTGTTCAAGAAGCGTTTGGACAACACATGGATTCATTGTTAGGCTGCCCTGTGTGGAGTCAGGAGTTGGACTCCATGATCCTCAAAGGTCCCTTCCAACTCAGGATATTCTGTCATTCTGTGTTACAGCACTATTATATATAAACTTCTACTCACAGCAATTTAAGCTGTAAGAGATCATTAAAATCACTTAGTCTGATCTTCAGTTTTTAGTGACAGATCTTTAAATTTCACCCAGTTGTTTGTGTGTTGGCCTCAAAAATGTATCTCAAAATGAACACAGGATGTTCTTCCTGAAAGATAACGGAGACAACTGAAGTCTCCTGCTTTCTTGCTCCAGAACTGCATCCTAATTTCTTACTTAAAGTGTCTCAGCTTCAGTTTCATTTGTCTGTACTCTGACTATAACTGCAGCTGTACCAGGAGAACCTGACGGTCTGTGCAGCACAGCCTCCACACCCCACTCTGAAAGCCTCAGCTGGACATAAAAGGCACAGATCACTACATCCAACTCTTTAAGGCAAGGAATACCTTTCCGCATTCTAAGAGGGGCCAACCTAGATTTAATTTTTTTTTCGAGCCTACATATGTCCCATTTTTTGGGGGTTCTGAAGAAAAGGCTAGAGACGATGGGGATGCCGTGGTTCTACAGCTGAGAATTTCAACACCGGTTCCTTCTCCGCCACAAGCCGAAACCTGAGAGGTGCTGAAACCTACTGAAGTCTGACCAAAAACTACCCGAAGTGAGCTGAAAACAAATCTCAAAACCCAAGGCTCTTAACAGCATCTGCACGAAGTCATTCACGTGACATGCAAATAATTTTCAAATTTATTCCAAAAGTCCAGCGGAGGCCGTGGCCAAGCACAGGCGACTCTCGCCAGGCCCCGGTACCCGACACGCCACGCACATCCCGCAACGGCCACCCGCGCCCCGCCGGCCCCACCAGCACCGCCCCACCGGGCCGTCCCGCCCCGAGACCCGCACAGACCGGTGAACAGCGGCCGGGCCGGGCGCGGGGGTCGGCGACAGCGGTGGCCGCGGGGCTGCCCGGCCCCGTCTCAGCGCGGG
>KZ505815.1:213142-230577 GCA_002844005.1 Limosa lapponica baueri
AAGGCAATTTAAAGGAAATAATGTTTTATTTCATTAACAATTCAAGTTACTTCTATAATTGCCAGTACCACTCGTGCTATAGGGCACGCTGCCCAGATGCTGTGCGCACGATATGCACGTGTTGCTCTGATGGTGTGAAGACACCCCGTTCTTACAGAAAACCACATTCCCAGAAGCACCAGAAAGGTTCCCTTTCTACCTGGAAGAAGTTCCCAGTTATTTTCCCTTTCCTCATCACTCCCTAAAAGTTTGGTGCCCTTAGGAACGGTATCTGTTCTAAAGGACACATGTATCTAGAACTTTAGATCTTGCACAGCATTGTAAGCAAAATACAGCGAGTTTGCTTTGCTCGACTGCAGCAAGTAAAGAGCAGCCAATCGTGTCCAGGAGGAAGCCTTACACTTGCCTTCAAACAGAAACCACTGGACGATGCCGGGAGCAGTCCCTCCTGTGGCCTCGCCGACTGACAGCGCTTCCCACGAGGTGCCCCGGTCTGTGCCCAACCCCGAGACCTGCTGCCAGCAAGCCTGGTGCTGGCAACGCGCCTGCCGAGCATCACGTCGGCTCACGCTCCTCCCGACCCCCACGTCTGTGCAGGGAACAGCCACGGCCGCCGGTACCGGGCAGAGACGGGCAACGAAGGAACCAGCCAGTGTTTTCTGCAGGAATTGATGAGCAGCTTGGCTCTAAGGGTTGTAACTGCATCCCATTCCACGGACACCGCCTGGATGGCTCCCTGGCAAGATGAAACAATTCTACCAAATCAAACAAACCAAAACAGCGTGGAGGGGAATACACGAAGTACATTCTGTTCTGTCTCTGCTTTCCAGCTAAAAGTAACCTCACATTTATTCCTCTCCTCACAGCCACGTCTTCTTTACCCCATTCTGCATTTCTCAGATTTTCAGGGGATTTGAACAGATGTTTTGCTAAAACACTGAAGTCATTCTGAACCTGCCCGTCGGGTTTCAGGGACTGACCAACCCACCCCGCACCGTTACCCTGACCGCGGGGCTCGGACCCAGGCTGCAGGGAGACATCCTGCCACCACCCCGCCGGTTTCTTGTTTTCCTCTGAGAGTTGGACAAGGTTTTGGAGCACAAACCCCAGATGATCAATGTGGGCAAAAAAGAGAAACTTCAAAAGTAGTTTGTCTCTACAAAGACTTTTGATTCCTCATTTGCAATGAGTATTAAACTGCAACTTTTTATAACACTTCAGGAAAAGCATCTAAAACGCAAGTCCCTTTGTAACCAAATATCTAAATGTAGACACTGACACCATAGATTTGCTCTAGAAGCATTTTAATTTACAAACAGCAATTCCCATTGACTTTATACCATAAAAAAAGCAATTTACAAGCAAGAAACAAATTCATCGGAACAAAATAAAGCAGCACTGAAATATTCATGTCACAAATCTAAAAACAAAGTGAATACAAGAGTAAAATATCATTTGAATAAATATTTTAAAATTCATGCTATAAAATAATCCTTAATGGCAAGTTATTAATTGTTACAGCATCAGCTTAGCTAGCTTCATTTACTTCATATGGTGATGAAGTGTGGAGTTGTGAGGTTACCGGTTTATATTGCAAGATAATGACACCAAGTCAAGTCATTCAAACTGTTCAATTATTTATCATGAAAAACAACCATACAAATAAAAGTTATTTAAAATACAATTTTTCAGTCAGAAACAAACACTGTTAAAATCGTGCAAGAGCTCTACCTCTAACCCGAGGGGCAGCGGGAGCTGTCGGTGCCAGCCCCAGCCGAGCTCGGGCCGTGAGAAGGGGAGACCCCACTCCGGCACCGACCCCAGCCCCCGCGGCCCCCGGCGAGACGCAGGAACACGTCTCCCAGGCTCACTTCTTCCTTTAGCTTTAAATGTAAACTTGCGTCACTTAAGTTAATGCTGTCACAGGGATGTGCAAGTAGTATTAAATCTACAATATTAAATACAACTGTTCTGGCACTTGTTAAAATATACGTAAAATGCACACAGATTATAAACTTTGAACATTTTGAATGACTTTACTAAACTTCCAATTCAATCACTGAGTATTATGAAATTTACAATTAATGAAATAAACAGATTCATATAAAGAATTTACATAATTCCCCAAATACTTTCAAATATAAAATTTAATAAATAACCCTGACCAGTCAAAAAGCACCATTCAAGGGTAAAATTCCCTTGGAAAATAGATTAGGTGTTGCATATTTGAGTCCCTTTCAATGGTTTCATGTGAAACCTGTTTAGAAAAATGACAATAAAAGAATCACAGTAAACTAATACAAAAATTCAAATAAGATATATATATATATATATTTAAAGGTAAAGCTCATTCAATCTTTTCCCAGCCCTTGATTTTATTCCTGCTGTTCTTCCCATAATTCAGCCTAAAAATACTAAGAGGCCTCACTGTTTTGTCTAAAAGTAAACCAAAGGCTTCAGCATAAAACAGGAATTTATGCTTGGGAAGACTGTGTTAAAAACTATCAATTTAGGCCTACAGTATCTTCTGCGGAACAGTGAACTGACAGTATCCTTTATGCTATTGAAAGGTTTCACGCTAAAAAAGCGGAGCCAATCTTGAGGCCTTATTGACCAAACTGAACTTTTAATATACTGTTAAGTATTTACAAAGCTATTTTCTAGATGTATTTACAAGTTTAAAAGAAATAGTGCGGAAGATAACTGATTAAGAAAACTAAAGTAACTGTTTAAAACCACAAACATTAGCAAAAGTATAAAATCCTTTATTTTCACAGTTTGTCATAATAGGTTAAACATCTAGAGGAAAGGACACTGTCACTGTTTTCACATTTGTCTATAATTAAAAAGGTAGATTAAGAAGAGACTCAATTATGAACCAGCCTATATAATTTCATGATTTATTTTGCTGTCAAATATTACTTCACATATTTTATTGACTTCTGCATTTATTGTAAATGAAATGTGTAACAGCTCTGTGCTAACTTAAAACTGTACAGACACAAGACACCGTACAGTACTTCCATAATTTGCTTAAAATGACACAGCACACTCTGTTCTGGTGACTTGTGAACTGAACTTCAACCCAAAAACGCTTCATGTTTCATGGCAATGTTGATCCTGGCAAACCATTATGTGACAAGGCACAATTTAATTGCTGTCGCCAGGTTTGAAGTTCGTCTTCTACCAGAGTCACACACTTTGCAAGCGTAAATGTGATGCTAGGTGGTGTTCTACGCCCACCGACGCACGCACCCTCTGAAGCACGGCTGCCCTTCACAGCCCCGTGCTATGGCTTGATCATTACGAGCACTGCGAGCAGCGCAAGGGGGAAATGGCCTATCAACACCAAGAGGAGCAAGCGGAACTCGCGGAATCATGATTTTGTAGAAAAAGGGATCATTTCCTGCCCCTTAACAGTCCCGTTACAATGTTTTGAACCTGAACCTGTACAATCAAAGTGATGGTTTTTTGTTTGTTTTTGTCAGAGACAATTTTGGATAAGTCACTCTTTGGTAAACTCAAACCATTTAAATACATTTACAAATACAAAGACCTAGATTTAAATAATGTTAAGATTGTGACACACAGAAATTCAAGAAATATAACAGTAGTACCCACATCCTGCTGTCCTCAACTCATACCTCCATGGAAAAGGTCACACCAAAGGCACCACAGTACAGGTCCAAGACAAAGGGTTAAGAACTGTACATTTCTTGGATTCTGCCTGCCTCAAGCTTAATTCATCAAAACACTTTTTTTTTTTTCTTCATTTAATTACTTAAAACAAACATTTAGGAAAAAAAAACAGTATCAGAAACACCAACATGTTTTTAGGTGGGTAAACATACAGACTACTTTCCCTAGACACTGACACACACTTTCCCTCACTGCAAACAAAAGTTCTGTCCTTGCTTCAAGGAGAGAAACATCTCCCCACCCTCTGCCTCTTCATTTACACAATTTTAGGACAAAGAGGCAAATCGCGTACTCAATTTAACTAAAACTGCTCCAATGGAGCAGGTGGGGTTTACACTGTAAATCTGTACTTCGTGAAATCAATTCTTATTGCAGACTGTCACAATATTAAGAGCTAGTGTATTTAATAAAGCTACTGCGCAAATACGCCCCAACTTCCCAGAAGCCAGAAAAGCTTTACAAGATAGCAAACCTACCTCTTCGCTTTCCCGGAATTTAGGAATGAGCTTTTGTTTTCTAAATTTCAGGAGTTAAACAGCATGTTCACAGGTGTATTTTCAGTATTTGCTAAACAAACTTAAGGCCCAATTATATAAAACCTGTATTTTAATCAAGCACATGATTAATTTAATTCTGTTCATCAGGTAGAATCTCACACAGTAGTGTTTGCCAGTTCATGCTTTTGAGGTCTCTTAAGCTATTGGTTTGTGTCTTCTCTTGTGGTGAGGGCTTTTTTTTGTTGGGTTTTTTTTGTTTGTTTTGGATTTTTTTTTGCCTTTTTTTTTTTTTTTTTTGCTTTTGCTTAACTGTTACCATTAGGTTTCACATTTCATATATTATACTGACCTAAATGATGAAGTTAGCACCATATTAAAAGGAACATTTGGTGAAACAAAAAGATTTAGGGTATTTTTAAAGTTGTTGGTAGTTCCTTTATGCAGAAAACAACCACTGAAAATAGCAGGGAAGCCATAGCAACTCTGTAATACTCACACACGAAATAACAGACATATTGCTCGAAATTCCCATAGAGTATTTGTTTTTATACAAAAAAAAGTACAAATTCCAAGTGCTGATGCATCACTTGGAGCTTTAAGTAGGAAGTCAATGTGCACCTGAAAACAGCTCTCTGTGAAGAGACCTATTAAAACACTGCTTGGAAATACTGTAGTTTAAACTACATCATCTCTCTCGGGTTTTAACCAACCATGAAGAGTGATGAAGTTAAAGTTAATTACCTGGTATGGTTCTACAGTACGAAATGAAGGTAGATTCTGAGGCCAGCAAAAACACATTTAAAACCACAATGCTACTTTTAGCTTTGCTAATTATTTGTTTTTTAAATATATATAGATATATCTATCTCTATATATATAAAAAGGTCAGCACCACAGGTTGTCCAGCTTGCATTCTAGACAACTAACAAAACCCCTCAACAATTTAACCATAATTTAATAGATTTATGGCATTTGGTTTACATATGTTATAAAGCAAAGCTATTAAAACAAGGTAATTCACTTTGCTCACTTCTGCACACAAAGTAATAGTTTAATAAAATGAAAACCAAACAACATTCTTTTAAAACCAAAACCATCCTCCTGAAGTCTGAAGTCCTAGATCCTAAGCAGAGAGGAGACCAGCAGTTAAAAGTCATACATAGTATAAACCTTGACGTACTTTTACATTCACCTCAACCAGAACAGGAAAAGTGAGAGCATTTTATATATATAAAGCAAATTTATATATATAAACAGACTAACTACCAAAACCAGTTAGTAAAAGCAAACAGATTTCATCGTGACACACAGAAGGAATCAAAGTTCCAATATTCTCTCTCCCCACTGCTGTGTAGCTCATTACCAGCAACAGGATTTAGGAAATAAAATACGGGAGATTAGAGCTTCTTGGTGTGCCCAGCAGAGCTGCCAATCTTATTCTAATATCTTTCTCCACTGGAATTTGTGTCTTGCCAGATCAACCAGTGGGGACACTTCACCAGACTCTTCCTATCCTTTCCCCAGCACACTGTCTTCTACATTTTGAGCATCTTCAAAGGTAAAAACCAAAACCAAACCAACTCAGCCTCCTTCAAAAACAAAGAACACTTATGTAATTCTTCTCCAGAAACCATTTCAAACTGATTTCCAGAAGGTCAGGAAAATTAAAAGGCTGTTATACTTGTACTGAAGATTACTAAAAGAATAGCAGATTTTAAAAAAATACATTAATAATGTGCTTGTTTGTGTTGCACTTAGAATGTAATATTTTAATCAGACGCATTAGACATTGCATGAATTTCCATACTAGAATCCATAGCTTCAGAAGCTGAAGCATCATTATCTACTTTCTGTTCCATAAAAGCTTCTGTTCTGTCTGGAGACTCTACCCTGTTTCTTACTTCTGTTACCCCAGGGTGATTTTTTCGCAAATGCTGGTTTAGCGTACCCTGGAAAGGAAAACATTTTCCACAGATCTCACAGCGAAAGGGCTTGTCATCTGTGTGACCACGAATATGATACTCGAGTTGGTCCTTGCGGGTGTATTTCTTCCCACAAAACTTGCACACGAAAGGAGTTATTCCCATGTGCAAGCGCATGTGTCGATCAAGGCTCCCTTTCTGGTTGAAAGACTTTCCACAGTAAATACAAATGAGCCTCTCGTTGTACGGATACCAGTGACCCCTTGTATTTCTTTCCCGTGGACTATTCTCATATCCTGGGTTACTCACCATGGCTTCACCGTCAGCCCCTTGCACCAAGCCCTGGACATCACCGTGCAGGTGACCGGCGGGTACCCGTTTCTGGCGCGCACGACCCCCTCGGAAGCAGCTCAGCATTGACCTAGAAGGGCTCGTATTGCTCAGGCTGCCGAAGGTTTCGGACACGCCTGCAGCCTGCGACGAGCCATGGGTAAACGAATAGACATGCTGTAAGACAGACCCATAGGAACCAACGTTGACTGCCACCACTTGCTCTCCATCCACCATCTCGGTGTGGTACCCGTCATCGCCCAGGGAAGAGCTGTCCGAGCAGCTCGGCCGCTCGGACTTCTCCATTTTAACTTTCACCTCTGCAATCTGACTTTCCCTTACTATCAGGTCTCCTTGCTCATGATCCCCTTCAATCTGAATCTCATATTCAGAGATACTCCCGCTGCTTCCTCGATCTGAGTGCCCTTCTTCTTGCAGACGGCTGCGCAGGGCTTTGCCTGGAGCAGTTTCCATCCTGAGGTCACCGCTCGCTGCCGACTGTCGCACCTGAGAGCAATAGGGGGGAGAGATCTCAATGGGATTGGCAAAGTAGCTGCTGTCTTTAACTCCATTGCGATTTTCTGAATTGTCTTCAGCACCAACCGTGACAGAGTCAACATCACCGACACTGATCTTGGAGTGAATGCTCTCCAGTATCTGTGTGCATTTGTCAATGACGCACTGCATCTGCAGAAAGCTGGCTGCGGTGAGAAAGCTCACAACATCCTTCAGCTGTAAGGACATCCTTCCAGTGTAACAAAACGACAGCAACTGCTCAAAAACATTGGGATTTTTAATAACTGATATTGATAAGCCACTCATGGTGCTTAATGCCGAATGGTCACGGAAATAGGGAGAACTGGCGGCTAAGACGGCTTTATGGGCTCGGAAGGGCTGACCCTGAATGTGCACAATTATGTCACACAGCTTCCCTTGCAGGCGGAGCTCATTCAACTGGCTCAGAACAGTGTTGCTGTACTCGGGCACATCGAACTGAATGAAACTGCTGCTGTCCATTTCTACTGATGTAAAGAGCAATCTGAAAGAAAAATGAGAAGATTTACAACTGAGACCGAACACAGTTTTGCATTTCAAAACCGAACACTTGTACACATTGAAGACAAATCACCACATTGATCTGTTTAAGGTGCGTTACAACAAAACCCTTGGTATAAATACTTGATATAATACAAAAAGTAGAGCCTTAATCTACCCATTTCTTGCATTTCTATAATTTGAATTATCCCTCTGCAACATTCACAATTCAATTGTCCATTAGAGTCTCCCTGGGACAGTCCATGTGCTAAAAGGAGCTTCGCAATTTCGCTCCCCGGTAAGAACGGCAGAACAATTATCCCCACCCTCCCAAAAGAATATTCACTTTATAGCCACTAGACAAGTTAAAAACTTCAGAGCCTTTAGTAGGTCTTCAAGGCAGATACTACACTGATACTTGCAGGGAACTGCACTGTTAAACTGCTCAGGAATGACTTTTGGAAGGTATTTCATCAAGTTTGAAAGACCTGCTAAAGAAAAGCCACAGGCACATATGTACGTGTGTGTGTCTGCATATACACACACACAAATATTGTAAAAAACCCATTCCATATGCCATATTTATGTCAAAGGAGATCAATATACTACACCAGTGACATTTCTGTTTAAACATTTACCCCCTTAGAAAATAATCTCAGTAATTATTTTTAAAAAGTAAAAAGCAATCTTTCAGTATTAACATCAGAAAACAAGGAAATCCTAATGAAAGGAAACATTTAGTGTGGACTCAATTCCAAGCTATTTACCCAGTGTGTCAGAGGTTCCCAGATAATAATCATTTTGTGTCAATATTTGAGGCAGCATTTGAAGGAAAAGTGTTTGAGCCACCCACGGACTTTCAATTTTTTAAATTTCCTTTTGTGATTTTAATTTTTTCTTAAAAAAGCAACCCACCACGATGTGAACTTCGAAGCTCATTTGACACAGCAGTGATTTCCTAGCTAGAATGATTTGACATTTAAACTCTATCCTAACTCAAAAGCCATGGCTGCTCAGACTTGCCTGACACACTGGGAAAGGATGCTCCAAGAGGCTTTAGAGAAGTGTGTACATTTCAAAACAAGTTCTAAAGAAAAGCACTTTACCAATTTTTCATAGAGCATTATCATAAAGAGCACATGGGCACGTGTCCCCTTGAAAGCGTCTATCTGTAGCAGACGTCACCTCACACTTCCAAGACCGGGCCCCTAATCAAGCGCCCAACAACCCTCAGACTTTTATTGCTATTCTTGTTCTAATTAATGCAGAAGTCTAAACACGTAATGTTGCCACCGTACCTGTTTCTCCAATTGAACAAACAGATCTCAACATCATCCATTGACTTCTGATGCAGGAAGCATGTCCAATGTATCACAACATACTAGTGGATTTTTTTTTTTCTATTTATGTCTTATGTTACATGCTGTAATGGGACATATGAACAATTTAAATCACATTATGAAAATTCAAGCACTCTAAAAACAAAATCAACAGGTAGGAATATGATAAAAACCCCACAAGGAAGAACTGGAGCTGTATCAGTGGACTGTCACTTAAAACTAACATTCATAATCTTTACAAATGGAACTTCTTGGCAGAGAAACAAGGCATGCAGCTCCCTGACTTGACTAGAATTACATCTGATTTAGAAAACGGTCAAAAAATCTCACAAAGCATTCAAAATCAGGTTATCAGAGTTGCTAAACATGTTCTGTAAGTTACCAATGTGTCATAGATGAAAATGGGTGAACGAGACTTCATTTGAGTTTTTACAGTTGTTATGTAAAAGCAGGGGAAAAGATGTTCTATATGCTCTTATATCTGCTGAGGGAAATAAGGACTAAAGGGTGGTTAACAGAAGTGAGATGATGGCAGCCATCTATACAAAGGTAGCTTTGGCAGGAGAGTTCTTTTATTCAGCGAACAAAGCTACAAAACGCCTCAGAGCTTGTGAGCTGACGCGAGTCAGAAATCAAACATTACACCAAACAACAAACCCAAGGGAACAGCGGAGCAGGCGAAGGCCAGAGGAACCACGTTTTCTGAGCACCCTGCAGAGCCCCGCTGCCGTGGGGGGATGCAGGGCTCAGCGGGTGCGCGTCTGCCAGCCCCCCCGTCCACGGGCAGGGGGGCTCCATCATCCCAGCCCCGCGTCCCTGGGGCACAGGAGCCAGGCAGAGGGGACACGTCAGGACAGGAAGGAGGAAGTGCTGTCGTGGACCTGAGGTGACAAGCTGCCCAGGCTGAGGACTCTGTGCAGGCTACAAGACCTGTGCCCAGCAGCCATGATTGCTCATTCCTGCACAGTTTAGGCTCTTTGAGCTCAGGAACCCGATCTTGGTCAAGCCTCACGCAAATCCCACCAGAAATTACTCCTTTTTTTGGTGTGTTTAGAACGTACAGAAAGTTTGTCATATATAGAAAGCAGCCCCCTTCCTGTCCCATACTTTCCCAAGGGCTCTTACTCAGCAAAATGGAGAACAATTTAGTGCAGGACAAAATATTAAAACAGAAACTGTCACCACCAGCACTAGGTCCAGACAGAAGGAATGAATTAAGGATAGGCACCAAGTAGAAAGAAGATGGATGTTTTATGCCCTACTGTGGAGAAAAAAAAAATATGTTCTTTTGATCATGGCATCTTAGCATCTCTAGGTGAATTCACACTCCCTAGGACAGGGCCATACATTGAAAATGGACTGTGAACATGTACCACAAGAACCAGGAAGAGAGGGGTGCCAAGAGGAAAGGGACCCTCAGTGGTCCTTGCCCACCTCATCTCTGTTAGAACAGGTAATTATCTCCATAGGCATACATATCTATTGATAAACAATTCCACATCCTTGTTGTCAGAGTTGTTTCTCCTTTCTTTTGGGAAACAAAGAAGCTTATTCTCCTTAAAATGTTAGGAGTAAACACCACAGATCCTGGTAGTAAGTGAAGTGAACAATGGAGTTAAAGGTCTGTAAGTCTGGCTGTCAGGGTAGCAGATAAGCAGTGAAAACCAGAAATAGGGATCAAGGGAACATACAGTATTGCTTTGAAAGCAAACAAACAGATCAAGTACGCAAAATACAGCCCAAAAAGCAGTAGACAATGAGTTTCTGTACCCATCTACTCTTAAAAAAAGAAAGTGATCAAGCTACATCACGCACTTGTGACTTTTCCACCTCAGTTTCTTCCTTTTAAGATGCATGCTTCCTGCGATCTTGAAAACATCTGTGGACAGCTGGGGTTAAATAACAAGAATTTTGAACAGCAGTAGCACTTGACAGAAGGAACCCCTTCCTTTGCTTTCAGCCGAACTCTGAAACCTTGAGCTGAAGCGCTGCTGGACCTGAGGAGGCTGCCAATAAATGCCGCGCTGGGGAGCAGGCAGGACCGCAGCAGAACAGCACTGGGACTGCAGTAATTTTGCTGGGGTTGGTACCAGGGCACCCCGACTTCCTTCCATCAGTTTGGGAAGGTAGGACTGGCCCTTACACAGGTTAGAGAAGCAGGCACCACTAGCAATGTTTTATTGATAAATAATGGTTAGAAGAACAACAATCTCATTTATTCACATAAATCACCAATGTAACTATCTAGAAAATGAAAGTAATCTTTATATTATATTCCAATGCACAAGAAGGTTTTATTTGCATACAGAAGTTTGCCGCTCCATAATCAAATTCCAGTAGAATTAACCAAAATATTGTTCAGCAGGGTACCATACCATAACAATACTTAACTATTCATCAATGCTGGCAGGCCAGTAGCTCTTTCAAGACAGTACGATTTAAGGTTGCAGTATTCCTGAAACAGTCCTGGAAGATCACTACAGTTTGAAAAGATTAATAAGAACCCCACAATTTTTTTAACAGCTTCCTCCAAGTCGGAATGTCTCCCTAACCTCTTCTCTGAGGTGATGCAAGCAGCATTAAACTGAAGCAGAAAGGTTACGCTAAAACACAAGTTAACTTTGGACACATCCACTGTATGATCTAAAGAAAAAGTTATCTCTACAGTTAACCAGACAGTCATAAGGCAGCTTTGCTTCTCAAAGCCATGAGAATGTAAGTACTTTAATGCACATAACAATTCTTCATAGAATTAGCAGAGATGAAGAGAAAAAAATTAATGTGTAGTCAGAAGTCAAGTCCAGCACCTTCCATGATATTTCAGCATGTACAGAGGTAACCTGTGTTCCTTAGGCCCAAGACCACTATATAGTAGTTCAGAATGAAGACAATTATACAAACTCAAGCGTTTGGGGGGTAGTGAGAGCAAAGACTTATAGCAATGTTAAGTACTCTCATTGTTAAAAAGTAATGCATTTTGTTTTGCTTTAGCTTCCACCCCTGCCTGTGGGATAGGGTCACGGTAGGTTGAAGTCCTGTAAAATTTAAGATCACCTCTGGGGCACCTGTCTATGAATAGGTCTTCTCTTAACCTTCCTGCATATGTAGATCAAAGCGTTTAAGGCTTTCATAGATATTTTGTAAGCAAGAAATTGGCTGAAGGCTTTCTAGCCGTGAAGCACAGGCAGAAGTGGACACTGAGGTCACTGAGCCCTCGCAGCGCCCTGCGGAGCCTCTTGCCTATTCCTGTAGGGGATGATCCAGCCACACCCAAAAGAATCACATCAATTCTCTTTGCCTCTGCATTACAATTACTCATCAGGGTCTTATACAGCAAACGCAGACCACAACATGAATTTACTAGTAGTGGATCACTGCCCTATGTCCTCCAACAAAAGTGTTCACTGAAGTAACCTGTGAACACGAGAGCGACGTGCATTTAACATTTCTCATTAGATTTCAAAAGAAACTTACTTTAAAAATTATGCGCTATGAAAGCTCTTATTTCACTTAAAAAACCAAGAATAGATGGTGACAAAACACATTCGGTATTTAATTTTACTGACATCATACAGTAGCAGCAGGGAAGCATCATATAACTACAACACGAAGCCACATGGCTGCCAACGTCGTATTAGTTTCTGCTTCTAAGTCTGCACCTGTTTGATTTCCTTCACTCACTGCTCTATGATGCGCTGCTCTCAGAGACAGGTGAATGATACAAATTACGCTCGTTTTAACTCACACAAAGGTGTGAGAAAAGATCCCTTGCATTTTCTTTAGTTAGCTCAGCAATGTGGGTTCCTTGGGAAAAAACACGTTACAAGTCACTGCTGGTGTGGCATGTGTCTGAAAACAGAAATACAGAGAAGTTAGGAGGATCATAAAGAAAATTAAGACTGAAACAAAAAAGTTCTCCATGACATGACGAATGGACACTCCACACATTACCACTCAGAATACAGAGAAAATGCAAGCAAAAAAAGCAGGTATTTGTATAGATCAGTGTACTCCTCCCCTGCATTTGGTAGGATTCAATATTTACTGCACCACTTGGGAGAACTTAAGACATAATTGCAAAAACGTATCACCATTCAAGAGCATTTTAACTTCTGAATGTGACCCTATCCTCTGTGATCATGCAAGTTTTAGGGCAAAAATCTTCATCACCCTCACTCTTCTGGGTTTGCGTTTATCTTAGTCCCCAGATGGCAGCAGCCCCAGTAATTAGTGCCAGGGTACCCACGACGAGCTGCTGCCAGGCGGTCACAGCCCAGGGGCACTTCTAGGACAGTCCTCTTCAAACAATCTTTGAAAACAAGGAAGAAACCGATCATCTAATATTTTACCATCTTATATCTCTCATAACAGCAGTGTTATAATCTCTTTTAAAAGCCAACACACGGTGCCCTTGGAGAGTGGCACTGCTGCTTCCCCGAAAACCCAGCCCCGAGGTACGGCACGTGTCCCCCCGGCTGGAAAATCCATTTCAGTATCACAGCCCTTAAAAAAAAAAAAAAAAAGAAGAAGAAAAGCTACTCTCCCAACAACTGAGATGATTTTGTGCAGAGCTGTGACACGCTTGTAATAATATAAGCAGCACTAGGTAAATACGTAGTACTGGTTTTTGCTTCAATTCTTCCTAAATTCAAGTAGCCATCTTCTTAAGACCTCTCTACCCTTTAAAGAATGAAGGATGCTAAATTATTTTCTGTTTATCTCAAGTGAGATAATCAGGTATTACTTTTTTTTTTCCAGATTTAAAAATCAATGGTGCTAAAGTTTTTTCCAGAAACATACACACTAAATAATAAAAATCGAGCCTTGTGCATTTTCAGCTCACCCCTGCAGTCTATTTTGTGGTCTATGCAACACACTGCCAGAGGCATCTCCTGGTGACAGAAAATACACCTAATGACACTTCTCCATGTAATCTATGCACTAAAATCATGGACACACAGAGACATATATATTTATAACATTTATATTTAAAACAACTCCTTTGAACCATAGAAAGGATGACTGGGGAAATGTTTCCACTTGATACTTACGGAAACACTTGGAGCTTAATGGAAGGGATATATACACTAAGTCTTTGTGTACTAACTAGATTTTTCTAAACTTTGACTGCACTACATAGAACTAACATTTAAAAGCTCTTTAACATAGGATTTATGACACAAAATATAGCACTACAGCAAGCAAAAAATTGTTGAAAACTTTAGTCATTCTGACTTTGGTCTCCTACATGTTATCTTGTAGCAGCAATTCACACAAACCAAAGAAATTAATGACACAAATCAACAGGCTTTAAGATCAGTGGTAAAATTGCAAGTATCTGCTTGACCACATAAAATGATGGTTTTGTGCATTTTCTTTCAAAGCCTCCCTTGAATGGAACACCACATGAGTACCGACTTGCTTCTCAGTATTTGTCATGTCAAACACCACCATTTCCTAAATCACTCTTATTTATACTCTTCTTTCCTGAACTCTTGGCTTCCAGAGAATTACAAAGCTGAATTCTAGAAGCATTATTATCCATAGAGGAATAAATCAAGCAATAATCTTTGCTTAGGTTGATTCGTATTCTTTGCTTTTAAACTCACTCAAATATATTTACACAGACAAAATGTAGATAAAACTGGAGAGATTGCTGCATATAAACAAGAAATTTTGACATCTCGGAACAAGTAAGTGACTGTCATGGACTCAGGTGAAGTTTAACAAAGAGTTCATCTGCAGATCCTAAGAGATACTACAGCACAACAGAAAATTCTGTCAATATTTCTGTTGCAGCATGAAGTTTTATTTTATTCGCATTTTCTCCAATAGGATAAAATGCACTACATTTATGTACCCTTTACATCTGCAGTGATCTCAAACCCCTTTCCAGCTCAGTCCAACACATCACTCGGTTAGATTCCTGTCTAACAGGGAGATAAAACTGCCATATGATTAAAAACAGCTAACACAAGCCCATGTTTACACATAAACACCCTGACTGTACTTTTGTTAAGCTCAGTACCTTGTTGAGCAATCTATGGCATAGTTGATTCCCGATTCAAAAGCCATCCAAAAAATCCCTGAATGAGAACTACGCTACCTTTCTAGTAGTCTGATCACAGAGTAATGCAGAAGTTATGGAAACAACCACAACTCTCAAATATAAATGGCTACGGAAGCAATTAGTTCCCTTCTTAACATAATAGAATTTCAAATCCTCATTCCTCCAAAGGTTAACCATTCACAAATTGCTCTATAAATTTAATTCACAAGGTGTGTTAAGTTTTGGGAAAGTTTGAACTAAGCTAAAACCCCCTCCCATTGGAATCAAAGGAAATACAGACAGTTTGGCCAGAACTTGAAATAGTAATTTATCTGTAGCAAAGCTAAAACAAAAGGTGTGTATCTCTTATTATTCATTGGAAAACAGCTTTGAAGATGAGTCTGCTTCACTTCTATTTTGTTATAATAGTGGAGACTACACAATAATGTAAAACTTCATTACAGTACTTCATAAAAATGCAGGAAAACCCGAGTTTTCCCAGAAACTGAAGCCAGTTGGTACAGGCTGAAGTGTAGTTACTTGACAGCCCAGCTCTCACAGGCTTTCCCGAGCAGGTATCAGAACACCACAGCGAAACTCAGTGTCAGACAGAGACATCCTCTACTCAAAGTATAAACGTCCCCAGTGAAACCGAGAATAAAACTCCCCTCTGTCAGGTCTCCTAAAGTGCCACAGAACATAATCTGTCACTTGCACAGGTGAGCAATACATTAAATCCCTACATTTTTTTGCAGAATTTTTCTACTGATTCAGACTTTTTTCTCACAAAAGTTGAAAAGGATTTCTTTTTACCTCACAAAGATTCACAACATGAGGAATAGAAAACCACTTGAAGGATTAGATGATTTTAACATCAAAATTAAAAACAACTGATTTTAATTTATATGTGTGTACATATATACACACACGCTAATATCGGTAACACTACAAACCTTTTCCCAGTCCTTAGTATGGTGCAGCAGAGAAATTATTGAAACTGCATTTCATAGAAAAAAACCCAGGAACCTTTTCTGAGCAAATATCTAAAGAAAGCAGTTGTGAAACTGAAGTCCAAGGGCCAACTTTGTCCCTTATTCTTAAATCGTCTCCCTCACAATTGCTTTCCTGTATGGAAATGATTTAAATAGTAAAAATAACTTAACTATTGATACATAAACTAAGTTTTACACAATGATTAGAAACCTCAATACAAATCATCTCTAAATTTTTGCTCTAGAAGTCAAATTACTACAAAAGCAGTTACAGGTACGTATCTACTTCTGAACACAGAAAAGTTACTAGAAGGCAAACTCGAGACAGCCAAGATCAGCCAAAGTACTATGTCAGATAAGTAAAGCAAAGGGGCATATTTATGATGAACTATAAATCAGCAAGATTTTGCAAGTAATGATCACAGACTTTTATTTTGTGCACAAATTTCATAATATACCCATTATATAATCCTAAACAGTTACTGTCCACATTTTCTGAATATCTGACAACTTTGAGGTGTAGGCTTTGAGAAGCCACTATTGGTATAAAACCACAGCCGATAACAGGAGACTTGCGATGTCTAAATACACCCGGAGCTTTAGCAAGTGTGGGGGGAGGGCTTTTGTACCTTCTGCTACAACAGTAATAAAAGATTTGCTGCCAAGGTAATACTTGGTTAGTATTATGCATTTTAATCCATCTATTTTATTTTATTTTTATACCCTTTGTCACTCTTCATCAGATCAAACTTTCTGGCTCCAATGTTTTTTCTAAGCAATGAAGTAGCTGCATTTTCTAGATATTAGCAAGGTTTTTTGCAGTAGATTTGAAGTGACGCTCTGAAGGACACATTTTCAACGTATTTTCCCCATCTGCTACTCCCGACAGCCCGAAGGCTCCCGGCTCCCGCTGCCCGGGGGCGGCACCTCGGGGCTCCCCGCGCCGGAGCGGCACCCCCGCCGTGCGGGAGCCGGCCTCTCCCGCAGCAGCGCTTCCGAGACTGCCCAGGCTTGTTCCGAATTCACTCTCAACTTTGGTTCATTATAAAACAAAGTCAATTCTGTCCGCTGCGCTACACCGGCAGGGTGCAATTACAGAGAACGGGGCTTCACTAGGGCTCCCAGCTCCTCCGACGGGGCAGCGGCGGCGGCAGGGGCCGCCAGCAGCGACACGGCCTCCGCCCGGCGCGGCCCGGCCCGCTCCGCCGGCGGCTCTGGGACTCCCCGGCCGACCCGGACACACGCGCGTCCGCCTCCCCACCGGCAAAGCCGGACCCGCACCGGGGACACAGACTCGGGTTACGGGGCGGCAGCGTCTGCCGAGACGAGGCCGGAGCGGGGCGAGCCCGGCGGCCCGGCCGGTGGCGGCGGCAGAGCGGCTGCCCGTCCCGCGCCTCACCCGCCCCGCGGCTGCCGGCCGGTGTCAGATCCGAGGCCTCGCTCGCCGCTCCCACCGCCGCTTCCCGCCCGCTCCCACAGCTACTCGCACCCGGAACCGATTACTCTGGCGGCGCTTCCGCTTCCTGGTGACGTGCAGCGGCGGGGGCGGGGCCGCGGCCCGGGAGCGGCGG
>KZ505815.1:230914-401012 GCA_002844005.1 Limosa lapponica baueri
GCGCGCACAGGCGCATCCGCTCCGACAACCCTCACCGCCAGTCGGTTCGTAACGTCAGGCGCACCCAGTGCGCACCGGCGGCGGGCAGCGCCAGCGATGGTCCCGGCAGAGTCACAGCGATGACGCGAAGAACCCGGCTCCGCGCCCGCCCCGGGACGGGAGGTCCCGTCCCCTCCTGCGACCCTTCGCCTGACGGGGCGTACACCCCGTCCCATTTAAAGTCGCTGCAGAACAGAGGAGCGCGGTGCCCAAATTCCCCCTTTCTCCAGGAATGAGCCGAATACGCTTTAAATGAGAGCTCGCTGGCTTCTGGTTTCCGTGGCGAGCCTTAGGGATGCCCGGTAAGAAGCCTCAGCTGTGACGGTTCCGCAGGAGCGAGGAGAGGGCAGTGCCTGCAAACTTAAATCTTCTCCATAGTATACTTTTCCCAATACTTTTCCATAGTGTAAGTTTCCATAGTATAAAATATCCCAATACTTTCCCATAGTATAAAATTCCTTTCATACAAAGCCTACAAAATTCTACACCTTACCCGCACCCCCCTGCAAACGCAGCTTTAGCTTTAGCTGCATTTGCAGGGGGTGCGGGTAAGGTGTAGATTTTTGTAGGCTTTTTGGACACACAGTGGTTGCTACTGTAAAGGGATTCTTCTGGAATTGTGTTATAAATTGCGTTATAAAGATCAGCTTGGTGTTTTCTTAGGCTGGGCTGGCATGTTCTCAACATTTCAAGAAGACACATTACTACTAAAATACACTTTTTTCTTTATATATTTAATAAAGTTATATAATCAACAACTTTTGGATTTTTGTACTTTGAGCACTTATCGTTTTGGCAAAAGTGAAATATTAAATACTGATACTAGACATGCATTCCTTTCATTCAAGCTTAAGAAAACATTTACAAAGTTGACAGATAACATTTATTAAAACGTTATACAAAAAAAAGGGGCATGGGACTCTTCTATAAGAAGAAAATATTGAACAGAAACATTAAGTTAAAACCATGCTGTACAATTAGGACAGCAATATTTATAGACAAAACTATCCAACCTCTGCAATACAAGCATAACATCTCACAAAATATCAAGATATGCAAATTTACTATATAAATGACTTGTTTAGAATAAAAACTTATAGCTCATTAAGGAAGATTCACTTGACTTGCATAAACAGTTACATTTCTGGAAGAAATATGGAATCCCATAATTAATTAAAAAAAAAAAAACCAGGAGCAGCAATTGACAGACACAGGCTTCAAGCAAAAATCGGAACTTACAATTTTATCACATTAAAAATATACCATTTTGTTCTCCAGCATTTCCCCTAGGGCACTGACAGTTCACAGCTTATAGCTAAAGAAGCCTAGCTATACAATGAAGTATTTAAATGACAAAAAAACCCCAACTCTCCTTTGTTGTCTTGAGAAAGGTTCTAATTCTGTTAAAGCAAAATACTTAATATACTGCTGTAGGCTCTCCTAATTCAGAGACAGGTCGCCCTTCTGGCACCAACGCAAAAACTGGGATTACAATAGCCGTCGTGCCTCTGTTCTTTCAGGCTCAATACTACAGGGACATCCAGTATTCTTTTTATAATGAGAAACCAAATACATCACCCTTTGATCATCTGCCTTGCTTTTGGCACGGGACAAAGTTTCTCAACCCCAGAAACAGATGAAAAAAAGCTAAGACCAAAAATTGTACTGACAGTACCTTTTAGAGTCTACCTGCTCACCCATAAAACAAACAAGGTAATGTTTGAAAACAAACCAAAACCCCTAAGAGTGGCATGTGAAATAGCAATCTCCTTCCTCGAGAGGGTCAGATACACACCTGAACAGAGATCTTAACCCTGCGAACAGTTGAATTTTTCAGAATGGCAGTTACACAGATTCCATGGTAATTAACATCTTAGTTACAAAGTGGAATGAAAAGGAACTTAGCTGTAGTATCATTTAGCGTTCTTACCACTGATAGACAATGAATGGCTTCACAGTAGCAGGACATTCTCAAAGCCTCCTGTGGTTCTGCTGTTCAGAAGACATTCACTTTACTACAGCCAACAGTGAGCAATATGAAAACGCACAAATGTTTCTAAGCCATATCATTGAAGGTCATGAAGCTTAAGGGAAGATTAATGAAATTTATCATATACATATGCATTCACTTTATATATATGTGTGTGTATATATATATATATATATATATATCTCCCTTCCCTCCTCCCCACTAACAAGAAATTTCCTGTATCTTGAACAGGACCACTCCATTAGCAAAGATTAAGAGCCTGAGAGGTCTTGGTTTACTGTTGTGGCGGTTTGGGCCAGACTGGCCACAGAAACCAAGGGCAGATGCTCTCCCCACCTTGCTCCCCAAGGTCAGAACTGCAGGGTTTCAGCAGCAGGGGGCTGCAAAGGTGACATGTGGCTGTAGGTTGCCAACTGCCCTGTGCTGGTCAAAACAGTCAGCACTGAAACTGATGTAAATGATGCATTTCACACCAAAACTTCAACCAGAGGTGTGCACAGTGTCTCTGCTCAGACATATTTAAGAAAGAGTGGCAACTGCTGGCAAGGGGTGCAGGGAGACACGTGAGGAGAAGGTACTCCTGGGGAAGAAACACATGCAGAGGAACTGAAGAGCTGCTTTTGGGAAAACACCTGGAGAAGATACTGAGGACATGAATAGAGACACTCAGAGAAGGACAGAGTCCATGCCTGAAGAGACTCACTTCTGAGGGCACTTCGGCTCAAAGGTAAGCCCTGCCAGAGCAGGTACCTCTGAGTAACTGAGGCCCACAGGAGACCCAAGTTGGAACTGGCACATCCCTGAAGGGACTATGTCCCAGTGTCACTATGAGCAGTGACACCGACTAGCCCAGAGCAGCAGAGGACGCCACTAAGAAGTGAAGCGTGCCAGACAAGCCAGTACGCACAGAGCCCACCCTCCTGTGTGATCTGTCACCTCGCTACAAGAACAGCACAGACGAGTGCAGCGCTCTGTGAACACAAGGGAAACGGACCACGGAGGAGATGTCCTGGTCTGAGGGTGGTGGACTTCAGTTGAGCCTGGGGAAGGGGGAGGAAAGGTGTTTCCTTAAGCATTTAAATAATTTTTTTTATCTTTTTCTCCTAATAATCCTAATCAGTGATTAGAAGTTTGTCAAAGGGCAATAAATTAAATTCAGGAAAAACACCACAAGACAACTGTTTTGCCTTTGATAAGTAAAAGTAAGGATTTTAGACATGTATCTCAAGCTTCCCTTAAATCACCAATCCTCCCAACTAGATCTCATAACAATTGTATCAGTATTTTCCTGCAATCAATTAGTTTCATGTAAATTAACATCAGAAAGCCTAGTGCTACAAAATCAGTGGAGCAACATTTGCCGGTCTTTCAAGACAATGTACTAATATGGGGTAAAACAGTAATAGGCAAATATTAAAAAGTTACTATTCATGCTAAGTCATTAAAAAAGGACATCGTTCTATAATGTGATCTACTGGACCTGTTATAAAACCTTTAAAGTGTCTCTCGCAGTACATTTTATTTTAAAGCTTTATTTCAAAGAACTCTAACTGCAAATAGGAGTAATGCTTAACTTTGAAGCGTCCCATATAAAAGTCATTCCAAGCTGGTAAAAGAAACAGTTTTGCTGGCAGCTCTGTAGGATGGTCTGGGTTTAACAGAAATAATTTTTTGCTTTTTTTCAGCCTGGTGTTTCTGACCAGCCTTTTTATGGTTAAATGGGAAGAGATACCCTTAACCTTTTCATGCAACACTGAAGTGACAATTTGAAAGGGGTTGAGAACTAATGTAATATACAAGGTCATTCTTGAAATGAGTATGAAAATACCTTCCCTCAAATGTGATGATAGTACTTGCAGAAATGACACCCTGTATGTAGTAAGGCCTTGGAGAATGGAAAAATAGGGCCATTGAGTGCAAGAACCTTTTTCTCTACACTCATGTAAACAGGCAAGCATTATAATATTATTTTTTTTAGTATCAAAAAAGACAGTGTTAGCAGTGTGGAAACAAACCATAAAGGGAATATAATTTCTACGTTTAAAAAACATACTTATAAAGTTTTATGGTTTGTTTTTGTTTGTTTGTTTGTTTTTAAATACAAAGTGCTTCTATACATTAAGCAGGTTACAGTGTTAGTGAGCAAATCCCTGTTTAGTTACCTTGATTACAAGGGTTATATATGGCCACCGAGGTTTATTGTAGAGTTCAATTAAGTGCTAAGAATAGGAACTCTGTGGTGCTGACCATTCATGCCCATTGCCAGCAATGGGTTCATCATATTTGGGAATATCTGTTTTAACAAAACTCCATATGAAAAAATATCTGGAACATCAGAAGATTAAGAATTAAGAGCCTCTTAAAAAAATTAAAGTTTATAAGTAGAATGCCGGAAAAGAAGTTACAGTAATTACAGCCCACTGAGTAGTAAACCCCCAGCTTGTACCAGACATTCATGTTCAGGATATAGTTCGGTTGTATCTTAAGACAATTTGTAACTGGGAGTTCAAAAAAGCATCTAAATAGTACTTATCTTTATGTGTGTGTTTGCTTCACCATACAGGGTCATCTGTTTAAGTACGTTATCCTGCATATTGCAGTATCTAATACATAAACTGGAGCCAGACAGGCTTAGGCCTTTGATGCTGGTTAACTTCCCCCCCATGTTACCAGCACTGTACGTGGACACCACCTCTTTTATTATAGTTTGTGTATGCTCTAAAGGCTCTTTCCTTTTTATATGTTTTAGTAAACTACAAAGAAGGGTTAATTGCTTTTGCATAAGACTGCATTAAGCTTTCAACCCCAAAATCCTGTTGCCACCTCTACAATTGATGCGTTCACTCTACCTGCAGAGCTGGCAGCATCTCTCAGAACTACAAGCACTCCTCCATCCATCCCAAGAATGAGAGCCCAGGATATAGATCCTCATCCTAACGAGGCAGAAGTGCCACTTCCCAGCAAAAATCCAGACTTCGGACATAAGCACAGTACCGTAATAGATCCAAATACCATACTTCTACTTTTTTTCCCCCACAAGCAACGCGATTTGAAGAGGTAAAACAACTCTGGCTGCTCATGATCACATGTAACCAGTCACAGTAGTTCAGTACCAAGAATCTGTATTATAACTCTTACTATTCAAAGAGGCAAGAACTAAAAGTATAAATACCTATCAATGGCTAAATAATTTTCCTGGAGCAGGTTTCTAAAACTAGATAGAAGTTCTCAAAGAAGTTTTTGTACCAATAAAAAGTAAATTCATGAACCCACAGAGTTTGGTACTTGCTACTGTAGTAAACCATGAAAATCTGAACAGAAAACCACAGCTTAAATGCTTGATTATTTTGGGTAAGTTCCAATGTTACATCTTACTTTTTTTTTTTTTTTAAGACAGACTTATTGCACACACTTCTAGAAGCTCTCATGATGTAGCAATCAAAATCAAGCAAAGCCAAGAGTCATACAGCATTAGACCCTAAAGAAGCAAAGACAAATTATACTTAATACAGATTGAAATGTATATAGTGCTCAACTATATTTAAGTGCCTTACAGACTCTAAGTAGAAATCAGCAGAAAATTAGATGATATTTGTGCTACTGAAGGTGGACAAAAAATGGAAGACAGATAAAGGAAGCCAAACCATCTTCAACACAGCCTTTCATTAAGCAATACAGCAAAGGCTATTTAATGATGTAGACTATCTAATGATGCATGTTAAGCGTGTTGGCAATCTCCAGTTGAGGTGGAATCCTACTTCCCCCCCCCCCCTTAAAATGTAAATCATATAACCTGGTTTGACCATCCTAGTTCTTTTTATCATTAAGTAGGGCTACTTGAATTCCTGCTTCATACAAGTATTTGCAGGATATGGGTCAATTTTGAGCTGGGTTTTATGTGAATTTAGAAGACTGAGAAATAACAACAGGGCTTCTAAATACTGCTGTGATTACAATCCATGTCACAAAGACCTTACAGACCTCATTTTGCAAGCACCTTTCAGATCAACCGTTTGCACTTCACACATCGAACACTTGGAGTAATACCGTGGAAAATAAAAGTTTGGTCTGCTTATACCAGCATAATCATTAAAACTTGGGTTTTTTGAGAATTTACAATAGCAAGTACCAGACATCATTTGCATAATTAGTTTATTTTGCTTACTCTACTAAACAAATGTAAGCACTAATGTCTTAGTTCATCTCAGTAGTACTCTGCTCAGCTTTAGAAGCTTGGTATGACTTGGTACAAGAGGTCACATGTCGATGAAAACTGTCCCGCCACATAAATCTTTTCCCACAGATGTTACACTCATATGGTTTTATGCCTGTATGAATTTTCATATGGCCTACAAGATGGTGTTTCATTTTGAATTTCTTACCACAGACACCACAGCCATAAGGTCGAAGACCAAGGTGCATACTCATATGCCGATCTCTCTGACTTTTGTGTGTAAAGCTTTTACCACACTGACAAGGATACAGCTTATCAGCATGTGAGAATCCAGTGAGGGACGTTTCTTCTTTAATTCCCGTAGCCATTTCAATGCCTTCACCATAGCCTGCTGCTATCATAAGATCCTGTCTGTGAGCACTTAAATTTCCATCCGCTCTTTCACCAGAAAATTCTTCCATAGACGAGCCATAGAAGTCAACTTGTTCGTCATAATTACTTTCATCTGCCTGTTCATCAAATTCTGCTTCCATCTTTTTGTCACCTATATGAAAGTCTTCAACACCTGAAGACTGGATTGAATGATCTGCCTGAATGGCATTCATGGATTCAGAAACTTGGTGTTCATCGTATGGATTATCAACACCTTCACAGTCTTGTTCAAATCGTTCTGGTTTCACGTGGATCCACCGCTTGTGAGACATGATGCTGGGTTTACTGTACATAGGTCTAGTATATTGATACTCTGCACTATCGCTAGTTCCTTCTTCACCATCCTGACTTGTCATCCCAGTGCTAAGTCTATCATGTTCTGTTGAAGAATTACTGGGAAGGTACTCATGTTCTGTCAGCTGACATGACAGTTCATCTTTAGAGCTCTCTTCTTCATTTTCACCATCCCTTAGTTCCTGCACTTTGTGGAATTCCGTCTGTCCTCCAGACCCAAGCTCAAAGGTTTCAACAAGGCCGTTGTAACTGCTACTGCTCGGGGACTGATGATCACTGCCATGGTTCATCTTCTGACACAGAACCGTTGGGTTCCCCTCTAGTACTTCCGTGCATTTATCCACTACGTGCCACATCTGAAGGAAACTTGCTGCTGTCAAATAACTAACAATTTCTGGAGCAGGCATTACCAGCCGACCTGTGTAGGTAGACAGAAGAATGTTTTCAAATACTCTGGGATTCATCACATCAGGCAGGACTATTCGCCTGCTGTTTTTCAGGAGAACCTGATCACAGAAGTAAGGTGAACTAGCTGCAAGAACAGCCTTGTGGGCTCTGAAGAGATGGCCCTGAACTACAATGGACACATCACATAGTTGTCCTTGCTGGCGTTGCTGGTTTAACTTCTGCAAAATGGTGCTAGAAAAATCTGGAAATTCCACTCGAAAAGAGCTTGACCCAGACTCCATTTCATTACAAATTTAGTGTTGTGCTGCAAGGGAAAAAAAAAATAATCAGAAATGCTGCTTAGTAAACTACTGATCTTCCCATTTCCTTCTACACTTCTTTAACAAGTAACGCTTCAGCAGACTCATACGGAACTCAACACTTTCCGGCACCTATGTCACTGCCGTAATTCTATTTCTCCCACCCACCTCGTTCCTCTCTTTTCTGAAAGTTGTACTGAGGCTACAAATTGCTATGCCAGCACATTTTCTTGTGTTTCTTCTGTCCAAGAGGACTCATCAACTGCAGCAGGAGCTACAAACAGAAAGCTATCCCCTTGAGACAGACTGAGCATTTCAAGCATGAGTTTAGGATAACAAAAACAGTTACTTGATGAAATTATAGCATGAGAGTTCTAATCCCATGTCCCAGAGCATATGAAGATTCTGAGCGTATTTATAAGAGCATGTGAAGATTCTGCATTTCAACTGCCAACAAAATCGATCCCCCAACAAAGACTGACTGTACTCTTACGAAATATTCCACTTTCAATGAAGTTTTCAAAGGCCAACATATTGATTCATTCAATGAGAAAGGCAGCACAGACAGAACCCTGGTGAGAATAAGGCTTATGATTCTTCTAGTGATATTTCCCTGTCCTTTTATTAACTGAAAGGTGGAATAGCAATATCTTGCACAGTTGCAGGACTATAATCCAATCTTTTAATTCTGATCTTTTTGAGATGTTGCTATAACATTCCTTACTTTAAGAAAAACCTTACAGAATTTGAAGTGTTAATCAGGAAAGTGATATCTTTGCTGTACAGATTTTTTTCTGCATGAACCTTGTACATTTGTAACAATGCAACGATTATATGCTAGAAGCTCAGTTAAGAGCTCACAGATTTTAATGTTTATATTCCCACATGATTCAGAAGTCTTATTACAAAGTTAAGTCTTTTAAGCAGTAATACAATTCTTTAAATGTCTACTTTACATTTTAAATTGAATTTGAGACAAATTTACATGTTACTGTGATTAGAAATAATGACAAATTCAAATGCAACTACGAAAGACGAACATTAATATCCTGAATAAGTTAAAATTGTGCAGTTTCTCAATTTGATAATGTGTAAATTGAATACAGAGGAATTCCAGAAGAGCCATGCAGTAGCAAGCAGTTTTCCCCTGTCAAGTTCTGTTTCTCATAAGTGGGAAAGTGCCAAAGTTTTAACAGATGGGGCTGCACACCTGAGACAGAATCTTTAATAAATTAGCAGATAGTTTATACATACAGAATCAAAGTACTCTGTTAATATGGTGCAAAAATATAATTTCAGAGTCCTCCAACTGCTTGTAATGCAAATTCAAGTACTTCTAGGGAAACATGGCATCAGGAAAATCTATGATTCTGAATCCCTGCTACAGAGAGCCTGTACAATAACGACAGCATTTCCCACACAGTTGCGTAAGCACCCACAGAAACGGTTCGTTTGCTGCGCTGTGCTAAACGCTGGCACAAACATAGGACTGCTAAGTGCAGGGAAAGCAGCAGTGTTTGCTTTAAAAATGCAGACTACACAGGAGTGATGATGTAAATCACTCAAAGTTTAATCAACAGCTCATGATTACATAATCCCTTCCTTACCGTTTTGATCTGTTTTCCAACTCATTCTTGACAACTCTCCCCCACTCCCCCAAAAACTCAGTGTTCCATCTCCAAAGTTTCAGAGCTAGAGAAGGATGACAAGCACATGGAGCAAAGGTGAACACAGATCACCCACTGTTTTCGTCCATAAAGGTGGCAGGGGTTTCCACAGAAAAAAAGAGCATGGGCATCAGACAGCCACCAACACTTTTCAATAAATACAGGCCCAAATTCCATGTAAACACTGAAACCGGCATCTTCTGCAGAACTGTGAAAATCATGCTCTTAAGTTTCCTTTTAATTTTTCACTAGAAGCATGGCATAAATCCAACTCTTATAAAGGTCTCTGAAGAAAACCAACCAGGAAGAATAGCTTGTTACTTATGAAACCCATTTGTAACCATAGATAATCACATCATAGAATCATAGAATCGCCCAGGTTGGAAGGGACCTTTAAGATCATCTAGTCCAACCATAAAAACAAAACAAAACCCATCCACCAACACTAAACCATATTCCCGAGCACCATGTCAATTCGTCTTTTGAATATCTCCAGGGATGGTGCCTCAACCCCTTCCCTGGGCAGCCCATTCCAATGCCTGATAACCCTTTCAGGGAAGAAATTTTTCCTAATATCCAACCTGAACCTCCCCTGGCACAACTTCAGGCCATTTCCTCTTCTCCTATCGCCTGTGACTTGGGAGAAGAGACCGACCCCTGCCCCTCTCCACCCTCCTTTCGGGGAGTTGTAGAGAGCAATAAGGTCTCCCCTCAGCCTCCTCTTCACCAGACTGATCTCTCATCAAAAGGAAAAAGGTACCTTTTTTGACCACAGTTTCCTTCTTTAAATCTTACACTAATTTCCAATGCTGGTTAGTGGGAGGAATTTAAAGGACTGAATAAAGCTCCCATGGGAGGACAGTCAAATGACTAAAAATGTTGTAGTTGAGCGCTGTAACTTGCTGTATACAGTCACACTCACTTTTACATTTTCATAAACTGTTACTGTTTTACTGGTTGAAACAACTGTTTAACTTGAGGTGTTTAACAACTACCTTGGGGCCCTCAGATTTAAGATGAGGATTAGTCATAATTTTTTTTTTTTTTTTTTAAAAACGCTTGGTGGCACAAGGCAGTCTTCCTACATATACTGCTTCACGTAAGTTACGGGTGAGCAGTTGAATCCTGCTGAGGCAGCAACCAAGATGCATCAACTGAGGAAACAGCCTAAAACTTGCAAAACTTGCACACCACTACTATTAAGTGCTTTGAATAACAGTGTTATGAAAGAGGAAAGCCCTTTACATCACACATTTACATTACTCTCCAGAGAGTCCTCAGCTTCGGCCTTCACAGCTTGCTTTAAGTATTTGACAAGCTGAAAATGATTATGCTTATCCTTGAACAAGTTTCTTGAGATGTGTTCCCAAAAGTATATGGAAATTTTCACATGAAGGTGCAAAACAGAGAACAGCACCATTTCCCCACCTTTCAAGTGAAATAAAAAGTCTAGGGACAGTAACCAACTCACCAGAAGGGATTTACCACAAACTGTCATATCTCAAGCATAACTGTGGAATCCGGATTGAATACTCCTACATTTATAACCTAGCTGTCACATCATCACTTTTAGCTAGTCCAAGAACATTCTGTATGACTGTCGACATAAACTGTTCAGTAGTCTGAATAGTTCTTGATTTAGTAAATCCAACAGAATATTAGAAACAGCAGATTTTTGAAATTACTTCCTTGGAAAAGGAATCTCTGAAAAGCTTGCAGTTCAGCTGATCTTCTTCAGGTTGTCACCTACATAACAGCAGAAGATCACCTTTAAATTTAGAGTCTTCAGCACACCTCAGCTTCTTTCCTCAAAGCATCAGGCCTGCTATGTACCCGTACAACCAATGCACTTCAAGAGACCCAATCAGGTACCAACGGTTTTCAGAAAGTAATGGAATACTACATCTGCCAGTTCAACTATTATTTTTTCTTTCTGCTTTCCTTAAAATAACTTGACAATGTTATTTAAGTATTTCAGACAGTTATCTTATACCTGGTGTACATTGTTTAAAAAAAAGTAGATATTTTACAATCAGACTTTTTTTTTATGCAGACACAGTGGTTTAACTCCTTTCAGAATATTGTCAGATTTTAGACTCCATTTTTCAATACTTACCTACAAAAAAAGATAAGCCTTCAGGATACGTTCAACTCAAATTTAAAGAGACATCTATAGACCTTATATAATTACTGCTCATCTAAAACACCATCTTTCCGGGAGGGCTCAGCATGCCACCACAGAAACAATTCCACGTGGGAGCAGACTTTTATATGTTCTAAGTTCTCATGAAAACCAAAGCCATCAAAACACAAGTAAAATATTTCCTTCCAGTAAAGTCACACAGGCCAAGAAAACTTTGTTTTTCCAAAGAGCTTTCACTTCCTCCTTTTACAATCCATTCTGCTTCTGCATTTTCTTTATCCCAGCTCACAACAAAGTCTATTTTAATTAATAAAAAAAAATAGTCTCCATGCTGCGACACTGAGCGAAACTAACAAGGCACGTATTGCTTGCTTAAAAATAAAATTATTTTAAAAAGTGCCAGCAGATAGTTACTTCAGTTCTTTGCACACAGAGCTTCAGAAGAAACCAATCTATTGCACCTGCCAGGGCAGAACGCCTTAGCAGCGGCTGCCGCGGGCGCACCGGTGGGGCCCGTTGCAGGCCCCGGCCGCACCCTGGCCAGGCCCCGGTGCCGACCCCCGCTCCGCAGTGCCGGCCCCGCCTACCAGCCCAACATGGCAGAAGGCCCAGAGCGGTCCGCGTCCAGCTCCCGCCCCCACCGTCCCTCGGCCCGCTGAGGAGAGCCGTGAGGCGGCGGCGGCGATCGGCAAGGCCTCACTCGCCGTCCCGCCCCCGCGCGGGCCCACACGGGATGGAAGGGCGGCGGGCAGCGCGGCCCCCCCACGAGCCGTGCCTCACCTGCGGGCCTCGGAGTCTCTTCGCATTCCGGGACGCGGCCCCGGCCCCAGCGCTCGGTGCGACCGGCACCGCCTCCGCGCTCCAGCCCGGCCGACACCGGAAGCAGCACACCCCCCACTTCCTGTGGAAAACTTCCGCATCCCGGTCACGTGACGGCTCGGGGCGGATATCACGGGCGTCCCCGGGGGGGAGCTGGGAGGAGGGTGTGGTCCAGCGTTGCCCCGCCCCCTCGGGGACGCTCCGCCGGGTCCCTGTGCCCCCCGCCTCTCCAGAGACAGCCCTGAACCGTCAGAGAAGGGGCAGCCCCCGGGGCCGCCAGCGGTGCCCGGGTGTCCCCGGCGTCCCTGGAGGAGACGTGAGCGCTAATTGACAGACGGGGACGTACCGGCACGTGCTGTCCGCGTTCCCTGGGTGCGGGAGGGGATTTTTGGGCGCTCCCGGCGTTGACCTCCAGAAAACGGGCCTCGCCACGGAGCCGGGGGCTCGCTGCCACGGGGATAATTAGTTCCGCCGAGCTAAAGCTGAACTAACGTCGGGTGAAAGCAACTAAAGAGCGTCACCCGTTCCATCGAAGTGTCTCAGTTGTTGAGAAGTGCTGTCGGGAGGCTGAGACCAACGCGTGCCCTGTGATTCCTTGCCAGCGGCACGGGAAGCATCAACCCGTTAACGAGCGCCAGATCCCTAGAACAAGTTGGTTGTGTTGTGTAAGAAAAGAAGCACAATCCAACCAGCCGTTGGTCGCTTTACACATCCCACGGAACAAATGCCACCCAATGCCTCGAAAAGGAACAAAGGAGGTACATTTTGGAGCAGAACAATAATCTTCCCCAGTCCAGCTTCCTTTTTTTTTTTTTTCCCTTGGGAAGTTAATGTGCTCTGTGGGAAAGGGTAACAAACTATAATATGCAATTTTGTAGGAGTTTATCCACTGGAAAATTTTATGTTTGTCTATCAGACCTTAAGATGGTAAGAGAGGTAACTAAATACTAGGCATTTTGGAGAAAATAAACTACTGAAACTTTGTGACTCGCAAAAGCGAGGGAGCTCAAGTGCAGGCTCTGCTCGAGCGAGAGGGTTTGGCATTTTCTTGCAGTTAAGGATGGAGCAAAAGACCTGTGTCACTTCTCTGCGAGAAACTGGTGAGCTAAGCACAGGTAGTGCCACTTTATTTTTGTTTCAGACGTTTCTCATTCAGTTCGACTTTATTTGAAAGAAAACATGACAGAGTCTTCTTCACAAGTGAAAATCAGCAAAATAATTTTCAGTCCTGGAGACACCCGGCATAAGCAGTGACTCCCAACCCCCCCCAGCCCCGGCCTGCTCAGACGCTGGGGGTTTGTCTGGGAACGCGGATGATTTCAGTGTGAGCTGCACACACCGCCCGTGCTGCCCCTTACACGCCGCTCGCAGGGAAAGGCCCCGCAGCTCGGGGGTCCGCAGGGGGATGCGGATCGGGGGGGGGGGTCACTGTTGACGTTTCTGCGGCCGGTCACCAAACCGGTGAAGTTTTGTGACAAAACGTCACCAAATGTCCTTCAGCTGGTGACGTTTCAGGAGCTTAAAGAGGGGAGGTCCGGGCGTTTGGGACAGGGCCCTGTGGCTCCGGGACGCCCCGCGGTGCCCGAGCCCGGGGGGGGCGGTGCGGGGACACCCCGCGGTGCCGGGCGGGGCCGGCAGGTGGCGCCCCGCGGCCGCGGCGAGTGACACCCCTAAAGCGGGCGTTAATTGTGTTGAACCTTCAGTCTGCGTTTGAAGAAAACAGGCGGTAATATCTGTATTTTTAAATTCACGGCAAAGGCTCCGACTGGGTTCGACTCAGGGCTGAAACGCAGCGACCTGGAGGCGCGGGCGGACGGACGGACCCGTCCCGGCTGCACCCGCCGCCTCCCGCGCCCCCGCCCGCGGGGAGCCCCGTTGCCCCCCCAGTTGGCACCGGCAGAGCCCCGAACCGCAGCCCGCTCCGCTGCCAGGAGCCCCGGCGGTGCGAGGCCGGGGTCTGCTGCTCAGCAGCATCGCGCCCACCGGGGTCATCCTCAGGTGCGGAGGCCTCGTCCCACGGCTCCTTAAAATTTCACCCAAACTAAAACAATAGAGATTTTCTTTGCCTCGGCTTGAGCAAGAAAACATGTTAAAGCACGGGAGGGAAGAGAGAGCACACTGACCCACAGGGGCTAAACGAGTTCTTTGAGATGGAAACCATGCCCATTTTACCAAGTACTGTATTTGAACAAAATTTGGTCTGAGCATGTATTTTCAGGTCTAATAGTGCGCGTTCACAGAGCTTCAGCCCACATCCTTCCTCCATTAACAAGAACTAATATTGAATTGAATGAGGAAAGACCTATTTTCAGATGAGCTTCAGTTTCTGACCTAGAAAAGGGGAAAGAGCCATCTCGCTACTGAAGTGAGGAGGCACACGCTCAAATGTTGTCTTCATCAGGAGGGTTTTCAGAAGGGGTTTCAACAAGGAAGTTTTGTACATGAGGACTGGAAAAGGTTTCACACATAATTGATAGCAGAGAAGAGAACAGTAGAAGGGCATTCAAGAAGTACTGCAAAACTAGAATTCTCTTTTATAAAAAAATACTTTTGCAAGTATTTTCAGTTCATCCTCTAAATTCTTCATTGCCTCCCTAATGTTCATTGATAAAGAGGCAATATATTCTACTTTTTCAGAATGTATAGGAGTAATGTCATTTCCTTCAGCTTTTTCTAGCAGTGTGTTTGTAGGTGAGAAACCTCTGTAGACTACACACCTCTTGCATTCCTATTTCATTCCATATGATTTTCCTTTATTGAGAACCAGCTCCTGTGAATAGGAACTTTTTGTGGGTTCAGCTGGCTGAGAACACGTACCCTCGCACAGCGCTTCTGAGAGTCACAGCTGTTCTTTTCCTGAGGGATTTCAGGGCAGGCTCCAAATCCTGACAATCCTGTCGTTCTCTCAGTGGCAGAGGGCAACGTTCAACCCACAGTTCAGGAACAGACAGGAGGCAAATACAAGATCCTCACTATGTCAGACTTTCACAGTTAGCCTTATCTAATGCTAATATCATAGAAATTGCTCAAAAAGGAGTTCTTGGATTAAACTCTGAAGAGTTACCAGCTAGATGGATGTTTTTCCTGACTTGGCACTTAAACAACTAAAGACACGAGGCTCAGAAGCTGTGACCCCTACCCCTATGCTTTGAGTTTTATTGTCAGTGGATTTGTCTAACACAAGGATGGTCCATGGGGAATCTTAGAGTCCCCTTCCAATTTATGTGGTATTCACAGTATTTCTAAAAATCAGAACATAAATATGAAGAAGCTTTAAAAACCTTCAAGTTTATAGAGTCTGTCTGTTCAGCTGATGCCCGTGTATCATGCCTGCCCCCCAGCACCTCCCCTTTTTTGTCTTTTTATTTTTGCAGTGCGGAGATGAGAGTTGCTGGGTCTGAACCACTCCTGGCTGCTGGTGGGCAGCCTCGTGGGCCCAACCTTCACGCTGCCAGCAGAGGGGAGGTTTGGCACCAGAGTGTTGCTGCATGTGCTTTTGACAGACCAGATTAACAGGTTTCGCTCAACATTTTGTGTGTCAGAGGGAAAATTCCCATCAAGAAAGCAGGCCCTTGTGTGATTAGAAAAGGGTTCTTCCACCTTTGACAGACTATCAAGCTATCGGTAGCGTTTTAAATGGCTTTTAATCGAAGTTTCCTATCTCTCCGTGTAATCTCTTCTGAAAGTTATCTTTGTTATCCGCTCTACAGTTTGCTTGATGAAAAATTCTTTCCAATTGAACTAATGGGGATGATTATCTCAAGACATCAAGTCTTATGGTTTTGCAGAACATATAGTCAGTCAGCTGTCCTGGACCAAACTCCAGATGTTGGCTGCAGATGCCAACACTTTCAGCTCTGAGTCAAAGACAAGAAAAAAGAAAAAAAAGAGCAGTTTGTTGGAAAGTCCTTTTATATGCGCTTCTGGAACAAGCGGTGCCAGGTATCGTTCTGCTGCTCGTGCCACCCATCAAGAATTCTTTTGTGCAACTTGCTTTCAGTCAAGATGACAGAAGCAAAAACTTACTTCCTTATTTACAAGCAGAAAACACTTAATTTGTTAAAGAGCAAGTTTATGCCACCTTCCATATTTTATTTCTTTTTAGATGACAATTAAACTGTAGTTGAGAGATGAAATGGTGAACAGGTGACCGAAGCCTGTGTAAGGACGCTGCCACCCCGCAGTTAGAAGTGCAAAGTGTTGCACAAAGCAAATAATGATGCATAAAGCAGATGTGAAAGAACCTCACAACAGAACAGGGCTCAGCCCACCCGTCAGCAGCACGAAGAGCAGCAGAGGCTTCCTCGGCTGCCCTGGCAGCCCCTGCCTGGGTGTCTGGCACCCGGACACAAGGGGCAAGGGTTCAGTTTGCTCCCAGTGTGGGAATCAAGAACTGGTAGGCAACTACAGCCTCGGAGTGTTACCACAAGGGTAACCCAATTTCCACCACACCTGATTGCACAAAGCACTTTTGAAACCTCTCTAGATGACCATGGCAGTGACCCTGCCCCTCGCCTGCCAGGCAGCTGTGCCAAGCTTTTGGGTGGGAAAACAGCCACCTACTCCCCTTTTTAAATGTCAGATTTCTGCAAAGAGCCAATAACACAAATCCAATTGATACCTGACTCGGCAAGCTCCATCCTCTGGTCACAGCAGCTCTGTGATTCCCCAGTGGGAAGCCCACACCAGCAAATCTTACAGTTCAGAAATATCCCAACTGATGCCAGGTTCATACTGCACACTGGGGCCTCACTGAGGCTCTTAACAGCTCCTGCCGCTTTCTGTGCTAAATTAGTCAGGTGCTGATGATTATTCACCTGCCAGGCTCCCCTCCCATCCTCTCCTTGACACAGACTCTGACCCTGCATCGTCTAATAGGAGCCAGCTGGAACGGCGTGCGTGCCTGATGCAGCTCTGAGTAAAATTCTGAGATCATGGTGAAGAATATCAAATCAAACCCTCTTCTTCCCCCTCATAATTTTGGAAGCTACAAAACTCTTTTATTTAGATGGATTGTTTTAATCTCTGTTTCTACAGAATCTTAAACATGATTTTAAAAAAACCCCATTATCCTCTGTCCCTCTTGATTCTTTGCCAGTCAGGAAGCCTTACATTTTAAGGAATGTACACTACATTGCTTTTTGCATAACACTGTCACAGGAAGATCTGGAATATTATATTGGCTCAGCATTTACACCAAATTAGCACTGGCAGTCCCTGTTACATTCAGGATCCCATAGTGCTGAGTACTGAATAAACAAAGGATGTTCCTGCCCAAATATTTGTTGAAAAAGGGATGTGAGACATGGCAGCTGGCTGCAGCCCGCTCAGTGGGTGGAATAAGGGCATTGTGGTATGAGGAATATAAGATTATGATTTGAAATATGGACAAAATCATTCTATACAGTTAAAAGAGAGACAGCACTCACTTCTCATGTTGTGCTGTGAACTCCTGTAGTGATTTGCAAGATTTGGGGAATTAACCGCTACTTTTTCTAGCTTCTTCTGATTTCCTGCTCCTGCATTTTCTTCAGAAAAAAATGATGTTTGTAAAGGTAAAATCTGCCTGCACTGCCGGTTATGATTAACCATGAGCGTGGCCTGAAAAGCATTTTGGATTTCCTTCATGTGGCCAATTCTGCAGTTACCATGTAATCACAGACTCCGGGAGCGGAGCTGCGGGGTCAAGGCTATTTTAGTAAATCAAAATTTGTTTCACAAAATTTTACAAAGGAAGCAAAAGGAAACAGCATTAACTATTTTTTGAACATTTTACTTTTTCCTGAGGATGGATCAAACTCATGAATATAAGCAAGTATATTACCATTTTTGGCACTTTCTGATGTTTCCAGACACCTGTAAATAGTGAAGATTCAGTTTGGGATCTGCGGCCATGACAACAATATAAAAGCCTCGTGGATACCAAACCAAGTACTAGAATTTTATTGTCTATTACTCGCTTGTCAAAGTTTACTTTGCATTTTAATTGCAGCACAAACAAGGGCCCCAAGGCTAGTGGTTGTTATAACCAGCATTAAAATGGGAATAATATAATTGTAAAGTATTACACAAAAATGCAGCTTCAATTAGTGAGATGTTTGTGTTAACTCCAACTGGAGAGCTCTGCTCATGGCTGGGGGCACTGGAGCTCCCGGATTTGACAGCAGATATTTGGCCTCCCTCCTTTCCCCTGGTTTTGGTGGATGCGGTGATGAGACCGTTCATCTGTTTCAGAAGTTGGATGTTTGATAAATACGTCAGATTCCCATCCAGGTTTTGTTGTTGATGTTTTTGGTGACTGGTTTTGTTTTCTCTGGTGCTTACTAAATGAATGCACTGAGAAGGCAAGAAGCAGAACGCTGAGGAAAAATCTGGTTGGCAGCTCAGCTCTTTCTCCTACCAAGGATCTCCTTCGGAGATAAAATAACTGGCCCAACTTAGACACTGATTATCCCTTGGATACCGATTGCATGGAGGCTGCAGGTGGTTCATAAGCCTATCTGACTTCATGTTTTTTTAAGAAGAATGAACTTAATTTAAGAGGATGCTTTCCTGTTGGCTGCTCCCGCTGCCGGCAGCCGCTGGGGATGTTGCCCGGTTGTTCCCCGTGTGCTGAGCCCTGGTGGCCACACAGTCCCCAGGGCCCTGAGGGCAGCAGGAAGCCACAGATGGGGCCATTCCCAGCGCTTTGGCTGCGCCGTCCCAGACACTTGTGCTGCTGAAGGCACCCTTATTTAGTTCCCACGTGGCACCATCCGGCCACTCTTGACATTGAATCGAACAGTTGGAAATTTTTGCTTTTGCCTCCTTTGAAACCACCAAAAGTACTGTGAAGCATTTCCTTTTACTACTGGAAAATAGAAACACCATATCTGTACAAAAGAAACTACTTTCAAGTGTGATGCTCATGATCTCCAAAGCCAAATACTTGAAATACTCCTTTTGTGTAACAGCACTGCCAACTGCTTTGCTCTTTAAAGAAAATACTCATTAAATTCTCTCACTGGAGAAACAAATCCTTTATAACTGTTTCTTAAAGCTAATTTTTAAAAAGGCATCCCCATCCCCAATTAATTTTCCCAGAAGGGAAGTCTGATTTAGATCTCCTGGTTGCTTGGCACAGATTGCTGCAGTAAGTTGGACTCTCTGTGAGTTATGAGTTAGGGCACGTCCTGGCATGCAGTTGCACCGATGCTATTTCACACTGCTGAGAGAGAATACTGGTGCTAAAAATCACTGTTACTCCATCTTTCACTAATGGAATTTAGACCCATGGCTGAACCCCAAGTAGGGAAAAATCATCTACTTCTATGAAGCTGTGTCTGTTGGTGGGAGGCGTCAGTCACCACCAACAGTTCTTCATCTCAGAGGATCCATTTCTTTTCAAACTGAGACAGGCAATTCATGTATAGTTACAAAATGTAAAGGGGAAGGGCATGTACGACTGTGCTTCGTTAGAGACACGGAAGGTTTTGTGTGTATCGGGGCAGGTGCATCGAGTGGGCAGACTGGATCCATGTTGCCACATTTTCATCAGTGCCCTGAAGAAAATAATTTCATGGCTTATGTACAGTACCTCGTGATGGTCTGGTGGTTGCTAATAGAAGAGGAATTTTTATTTGCTTTTTTCCCCATTTTCCCCTCCTGTTCTTGCTGGGACATAGCTTTACCAGTTCCTATTTGGAACTGCTCCTCTTGTGTCCGGCTTTTTAAAGTGCGCTGGGCCCGAATCACTGCTGTCCTGCGGGGTGTGTAGGTGCCAGTACGTGTATAGACCCAGTGTGAATTGAAGTTTTTTCAGTGGTATATCTGCTTTGAATAGATAAAAGTGACTTGGAAAGGAGAAAAGCGATTTGGTCTAACACTTCTGATATAAACCCCCCTAACATTTAACCACCAAAATCACAAACATATAGAAATATATGGTCACCAGATTGTATGTCTTGAAATAGCAGGATGACAATGCCAAAGGGGAATTATATCATTAGGCTCTGGCAGAAAGCAGAAGGCTGACATTATTTTAGGAAGGTTTTAGCACTTTTTTGCCAAGGTCTGAGTGCGAGGTCTGATATGGATGGTATCTAGGAGCAGGTTTCAAATCACCAACCATTTGGAAACAGAAGTCTGAGATGAGTCCGTAGCTCTCATTCTTTTCCTTTTTGTCCCACTTGCATCTTGATGATTCTAAGCTTAGTAAGCTGAGAGACCATCATTTTTCCCCCTTGAATGCTTTTTTTATAATAGTGTGTTTTTTTCCTCCTCTATACCCCCTGCTGTGATTCATTTAAATAATTTATTTTTAAGGTGGTGGGTTTCACACTTTTTTCTGTTATAACAAGAAATATAATGTTCTGATAAGTCAACTGAAAGGGAATTCCTCCTTGACATTTGGTGGGCTGACACAGGGGTCTTTCCAAAGCATACTTATTTTGATTTTGAGACAGAGGTATTCTTTAAGCACAACAATGGCTTTAGCTGCACAATGATAGTGAGAAACATATTTATGTCTGTCCCATAGAGTTCAGATACTCTGAAAGTTTGTACCCTTATTTTATGTAATAAGATGACCTTGACGTACGAGTCAGATTTTAATTAGCAAACGACTCAGAAGGGCAACCTCTGGTACCTGTGAATTCTAACTAGATGCACAGAAAAGTTTCCTTCTCTGGGAAACCTGGGTTTTGATGCCACACTCGCTGCTCAGATAAACCTCCCGCTGATTTTCAGTGCTGGAAAACATGTCCTAGAAACTGGAAACAGGGGGCATAATTTTTCTTTCATCTGAGTCCAGCTTCTTCATAGTTTTTAAATTTCTGTCTTCAGGGGAGAAGAAGGAATTTACACATCTGTAATTGTGCTCACCAGTTCATTTGCATGTTGTTAAGTTTGTGTTTTACATTTGTATAAAATTTTGTATTTCAGCAGACAGGCGCTGTCACGAAATCCATCGTAGCACTATCGTTCAGAAATACACCAATCCATTAATCTCCATGTTACCTTATTGCAGAATTAAAGAAAAATCTAAGCATTGATGCAAGTCGAGGAATTACATACATAATTATTTATGTATCAAGTATTTATTGTTTGCTCATAAAAAAGGAAATGCCACAATGATAAGATAGATACGCTTTACAATGTAACAAAAAATTATATGTAAAATTTTATAACACTAATCAAGAACAGGAAAGTATTGAGTTCCACAACACCTTTAAATTTTAAACAGACACACATTGCAAAATCCCTTGAGCAAAACTTAAATAATACATTATAAAGATATAAATTTCATTCTGCTTCTCCCCAAAAAGGGAAGGCTGTGTGCTTAGAAGACCAACCTGTGTTGAAAACTCCAACAAGGATGCTAACAGAAAACAAACCAGCCAAACAAAAACCCATTTATGATTCAGCTATAGACTTGTCTTTATTGTACTTATAAAATATACATAGCCTTTTATTGAATTGCCTGCTGTCGAAATCTGCAAGAATTTTATTGCTTTTTACTGTCCTGGAGAGGAATAAAGCAGCAGCCTCTGTGTAATTTCATAAGAAGCAAGGACAGTAAATCTAATTTTGCTGGATACGGGATCGATGATAAAATATCATGCAATGACCAAAATTTAGAAGTTTTGGAATACACAGTATCTGTATTTTTCTCCTCATTTGTATTTTCAAAGCATTTTTTTTTTTATTTATATCTGAACACATTTCACTTTACAGTGTGCTGTATGAGCTATTTTAAGCTTTTTGTTTATATATTCCCCATGATAAGGACATTAGCCTGTTCCAATATTAAATCAGGGTTTGTGTCTGTGCGCTTTACAGCCGTATCTCCTTTCTTTCACTTTGAAATGGGATGTAGTTGACTCTGCAATATGATGGGAATAAGGGGGACTCAGCCATTTAACAAGATGCTTTCCTTGCCTTTGGTTTCCTTTCCTCTGCACTGAGTGAGGGATCAAAGCGTGTCACCCCCAAACTGTCTCTAGAGAAACCACTCTCCTGGAACTCAGAAATCAGGATATATTTTTAAAGCAAAACATGTAGCTTAGGAACTTTCCAACCAGATGTACAGCATGCTGCTGTTGGCCATGTTTCTAAAAGTGGGAACCCTCTGAATCTTTCCCAAATTTCCCAGATATCCAAGGGAATACTGGGCCGATGTATGACCAGTCACATTCTTTCAGATGTGAAATAAAGCTCTGAAAAAATTATTTGACCTGCCAAATACTGATGTTCAGCAACAAGGTCAGTTTAACGGTTCAAGGCAAAAGTAGGAAGAAAAGGTTCTTTTTAGTTTTGCCTGAGGGAAGGACGTTCAGGAGCTGATATTGCCAGAAATGGTCTATCTGCTCTGACTCAGGAGGACCCCGAAACACTTCACAGTTTAAAAGTCCGATGCAGATCAGAGCCAGGTTCTCGCCATGTTCACCCCCGGGAGCTGAGGATGTACAGAATCAGCCTGTTAACGTGGTAACATTTCAGGACAGAGAGACAAGAAGAAACAATAATCCCACTGTAAGTTTTGAATGCCAGGGGATATTCGATGGAGAAAATTTGATGAAGGAGCAGTATAAGGTACACATGGCTGAGAAAAAAAATAGATCTTCTTAGCACAGGGCGTATGAGTAAGAGACTTTCTGTTGCTGTTGCTACCAGAGACCTGCAGTACCTCTGCCTCAGCAGCCATAAGGTACGGAATGGCCTGGGAGCAAGATTTTCTTGTACCATCAGTCATAGTAAGACCCGATCATGAGTCATAAACCTGTTGCTATCAGGAGTGCTGGAAATCCTGACTCACCTTTTTATCCAAATTATGTTAATAAAGGCCAAAGTTTTAATTTTGTAGAGGAAAAATACCATGCAGATCTTAGGTGGCTCAGTATGAGCAGAAGCCTTGCAAATCCAGATGTTTGCAATCTGAAACATGAAAAAAAATCAGATGAATTTAACCACAGAAACAGAATTTCAAGGCACTACCAAGTCAGCACTTGTTTGGGATTTTGGAATGGGCTCAGGCAGAGCTTGTGTCTCCCAGGGGCAGTTGATGCTGTGGGGAGCTCTCAGTGGCCCAAGGGGCATTCCTGGTGGCCGCAGGCATGGTGTGTGACGTGGAGCAGAGGAATGAGAGTGCTGAGATGCAGCTAACGGGGAGCAGCTCTCTTTCAACCTGTGTCAGAGCTGTCCTTCTCCACGTAGAGATTTCACATTAAAGGGTTATGTGAAAACACATGTGAACAGTTTTTAGTGGAGCACTTGGAGTCTGGCACTCCCTTCCTTGAACGGGATTCTTGAAATGAATGCTGAAAATTTGGCTCCAGGAACAGTACTGAAAAGCTGAAAACTTGCTCAGTTTTCATGACGGACTCCTGCTGCCACAGTCTCCTGCCACGGGAACTGCGGCAGCGTGGACGCGCGTGCAGAGGAGCCTGCAAAGCCCTCACGAACAGTGGCTGTTTGAACGACCTTCTTTGAAACCTGTGCAGAAGCAGGTCCTAGGACAACGTGCCAGCCTTGAGTGATGCCTCTGTGGACAGGGCATTGCTGTGTGGCCGTGGTGTCACTGCCGCGCTGGCCGGTGTCCCCGACCGCGGGCCGCGGGAGCTGGCCGGGCTTGGCGTCTCGCCGGGCGCCGCTGCTGGCCCGGACGGTGGCAGCTGAGAACCACCGTGCTGCTGCACGTTTCCCCGTTCTACCAATATCAACTTTAGTCTCTTTTTGGAGGCAATTTTGTGTGGCTGCATGAATACCTGTAACTTTGGGTTTGTGCATTTTCTTGCCAACGCAACTGGTGTAGTTTGGTGCCTTTTCAAATGGGTAAGAAATTTCAACCGTGTGGCAGTGATTAGAATTCTGTGAAAAACCGTTAGTCTTGCCCAGAAGGCTATTGACGCTCATTTTTTTGTTTACAGGGAGAAAAAAAAAGGTATTATTATGATGCTGGGCTGTGCCTTATTAGTCCATGAAACAGATTAAATCTTTGGTCTAATTAATTGTCCTGCTTTAGTTTCCATATCGCTGCAAAGGGCATTCTGAGAGGAGTGTTCTGATGTTATATGCTTTTGTTCCCGTGTAAGAAAGTTGAAGTGTGTTTGGTCTCTAGAATATTTTACAAGTATATGTTCTCACATTTGCTTCAATTTGCTTGCTGCTTTTCTTGGAAAATATGCTATTTATTCCTGTCATGTAAAATAGCTATTTTGTAAAACACAAACAAACCTAACAACTTTGGCAACAGTTAACTTTGTTTTCATGCAAAAATAGTGAATTTCAGCGAAGGAAGAAACTTGCAGAAAGTTCCCAAGGGAAATAGTTGGTTTTCATTTGAGTAAATAGGGTAAATTCTCCCTAGGGTGAATTTGAATATCCTCACAAAATTCTGTAGAAAGACATTAGTGTCTGTATGGGAAAGCCATTAAAAGCAGAATCACATTTTGGCTCAGCTTGAATGCAGCAGCTGGGGGGAGCACGCACCTTTGCTGTCAGGAGGGTGTCTTTGGCAAATACCTCACTGCCCGTCCCTGGGGACAGACAGAGCTCGTGTCCCGAGCCCCTGGGTGCGAAGGGCACCCTGCGGAGGGGGGGCATCGGGTCCCCTGTCCCACCCCGCTCCGGGGACACGGGAAAGGCAGCTGCACCAAAACTGTGAACATGGCTGGAAGCACTTTGAAATTCAGTTCTAAATTGCGGTTGTTGTTCCAGAGGTTTTCTGAGAGGGAAAACAGAAAAATCTGTGTCACGTGTCTCAAAAAATGTGCCTTATTGTCAGACAGTTCTTCTCTGTACAATGGATCTCCTTTCTGTCTGAATTTCTTTTGTTGTTTTTTCACACTGCACAGGCGCTCATGAGAAGATGATTATGTGGGGGCACCACAGCCAAAAAGAATGTTAAAAAATGATTTGGCATCACATGCCATATCCTGGTATTATCAAGAAGCAGCTTGATGCCAAATGCCTGCAAGTAAATATGTATTTAAGAATAAACTGATACCAGGCTCCTGCAAGAATAATTTGTTATCAGATTCTGGCTCTTTAAAGCTCTTAGATACTGGATACCTGCAAAAATTCAATTCATTCTTTCTTGTGAAATAAATCTTATTTTAAGTGTTTTACTGTCTAAATTCTGTCATGAGGCCAGGAATGAGACATAGAGCATTGTATTAATACTGATGCCGTCTCTTTTCTTTCAGCAACCTTGATGAAAAAGGAATTCCGAGGAACACAAATGGAACTTAGAAGTCTAGTCACTGGAGGAAAAAAAAGCAATGTTAACCTTTCCTTAGATACACAGCCCCGGGAATTACCACTGCCCAAGGGGCTGAAACTTTTGGCGTGGCACTGGCGGTGCGACTTGGAAAGGGTCGCTCCTGCAAAAATCACAAGTGTGAGTGTGTCCTTGGAAAGTTCTGCTGCATCCTCAAAAGCACATCTCTGCAGAGGATGCGGAGTGTGCCGGGAGCGGCTCATGCAGCCTCTGCTCTTCCCAACTGTGTGCTGTTTCCCGGGACTGACGGGCTGTGCAAAGGCTTTTTTTTTTTTTTTTTTGTAGTTTTTCTAGAATGTGAAATACTGCCTTTAAAACCAGTCTGTCTGGGCAGTGGTGTAATTTTTACTTTCCTGAGACCTGTACCTGGCCTACTGCTGTCCTGCAGATGGGGAGGTTTCCAGGACACCTGGCTGTGTGCTCAGCAGAAATGTGCATGGACACTGCTGCCCGCAGAACTTCACTGATTAACTCCATAGATCACTCTGGCTGTGCTGGAATCAATGACAGTGGTTAAAGGTCTGTCCAATTGCTGCTTTTCCAGTAATGAGTTTGTAACAAAGCTGCCACCAAATAGTTTAGTGTCATGTGTTTTCTCCTTTATTGATTTCAATAAAAAGGCTAATTTGGAGATATGCTGGATTGTCATTTCTGGGTGGAGGGTAGTTAATATAACTAATGGCATTGCTGCAGCACAATGGAAGCATCAAACCCGCCTTGCTCACAGCAAACAGACCGGGCTTCGCAGACAAAGGAGGATGCTCTGAATGCACATCCCGGGCTGGAGGAGATGTGGCAGCCGCCAGGACGCACGTTGGTTGAATTGTGTGTGAAAAGCACGGCCAAATCGCTCAGCATCTTGCTCGCCCTGGGTTCTAGAAACCCGGTGCCTCTCCCCAGACCTGTGTGGTGCTGCTGTGCTGTGTGTGCCGAGACAGCAGCCGCTGCCCTTCTCCAGGAGAGCATGGCGGGACGGGGACGCGGCGGCCGCTGTGGCAGGAACATGGGCTGAGCCTTTCGGGCGAGCCAGGGTTTCAGCCTGGTTTGAAGCCCAAAAGCATCTGGTGCCCGGCTCCCCATTGAGGCTCTGGTGCTGGACCCGAGGTGGGGCAGCTCTGCCCAGACGGGGCTCCGGTGCCTGGGGAGAGCGGTGACTGCGCAGGGCCCGGCTGCAGCAGCCTTAACATCTGGAACCACCACGTCTTCCAGGCCAAAACTGCTCTTGGTGCTCCCAGCCCACGGCAGCGGTGCCTGGGCGACGCCGTCCCTGCAGGGACCTTCACCTTCCCGGCTGGGAACTGCAGAGGGCCCCTGAGCACGGCTCCTTCCCCTCTGCAAGCTGCTGCTGTTCAGAGAGATTATTCCTTCCTGGGCTCACATTTCCGTGGGTTTAGATCCCAATCTGTTCACTGCATCCTCTCATGAGTGTTAGGATTATAAATTCTTACACTTTTCAGACTGCCATGACCAATGCTTAGGAGAAGGCTGCCGTACCAGAAGTTGATGCAAGAATCGCCACAATAGTTTAAGAACACAGAACTTGCCTAGAGTAAAAAAACTTCTAGCATCAGACTTTGTGGTATGTGGTTCTGAGCCATTTGAGATTGTGCCCTTAGCTTTTTAAAGAATTCTGGCTTTGGAAATATTAGCCTAAGCAGTTCTGAGTAATATTTCGGGACAGTATTATATTGGCTTTAGCTACTATAAGTCCAGCATTAGTAACAAAACTCCGGTTAAATACCTGATGAAAACAAAGCCATTCTCAGAAGACTGGATCTGTTTAAAAACAGCATCCACTTTGGCTATATTAAAGGTTCCCTTATTTCAAAAGAGAAGGATTAAAGAGAAATCTTTTTTGGTTTTTTTTTTTTTAACGAAACCAAACTAAAAATAGTGTGACAATGAAGAAAACCGGTTTGCTGTGATCTCTTCTAAATACTGAGCTTCATTCTGTGCGACACAATGGGAGTACGCAGCCACCACGCTAAGGACTCTGTGCTTTGCACCCTGGGTTTCTCGGTACCGTGACGGAGGGTGGGATAGTCCCAGCCCTGGCTACTCCAGCACAAGTTGCCCATGGCCCCAGGCCCCTGCACACTGCAATTCCCACCCAATTCCACAGGGCTGGAACTGAGCCGGTCGTGAGCAGGACCTGTCCTAATTTCCCCTTTAGACTGGGGACAGAGAGCGCACCCAGAACGTCAGTGAATCATCAAGTCCACCATCTGCCCAGGCTCCCTTACCCGTTCAGTGGCTCTGGACCTTCAGCTCCCCCTCCTGCTGCTGCCAGCCCCCCCTCTCAGGGAGATGTCCCAGCCAGCACTAAAATCAGATTCCATCCTTCTTGTCCTAGCCGAGGGTGGAGGAAGCAAAGACGTTCTTCCTTATCCCTCTACCGAGGAAGTGGAGCTCCCGAGCTGAGAGCCCTTCACAACCTTCTCAGTGTAGGGGGGGGACGGGGCGCGGGTCCCCGACTGCCTGTTGGCCTCTGGGAGAAAAGCCATCCGTGGAAAAACAGCATAATAAAGGTGCCTTCTCCAGGCAGCGCTGCACATGTGCTCTGAAATGCACCTTCCCCACCCTGACACCAGGGTAGAGGTCCCGTTTCCAGCCTGGGTGCGGTGTACCCTGAGCACCATAAGAGCTGTTTTTGAGAGTTACTTACTGATAGCCCAGCACTCTGATCTATGCTTTCCAGGGATGAGATGAGAACACGGAGCTGAGACAAAAACCTGGGTGGGGATGTGATTTTCTTGTCTTGTATCACCAGTTCAGAGAGACTTTCACTGTGACAGAGCACACACAGGGGTATGGAGCTCAGTGACAAGGGAAGCTCTTCATACCCAGATTTTAACAAGAGCTGGATGTATATTGTGAATAAAGATGCTTGTGGAAAGTACACCTTTAAATAGTGGGTAGCATGTGATTTAATATGGATGAAGAAAGACATGATGTCTCTCCTGTCTCTTAATGCAGAGCTCCTGCACTCCCTCCGAAACAGGCGTTGCTGGCACTGGGATGTGTGGAGACGAGACACCACCTTCTGGGATTATATGGCACCGAAAGAAGGTGCACGTGTGCACGCGATGGCATGGTGCTATGTGTGGTGCTAAAGGAGAATACGGCATGCCCAAGCCTTGTTTTCAAGCAGGAGGATGTCCAGCTGCACCCGTCTCCAGCTTTTGCGTGTGTTTCAGTTTGCCATGGCCAGGAGGTGGCATTACGAGGTGTTTGCTGTACATTGAGCTGTCGTATGCTGCGTGTGCAAACCTGTGCACACACGTGACTGCACTCGCATGCACAGGAAGGTGAGTAGCACATGGAGACCTGCTTTCTTGTTACACATCATTTCACACCAGCACACAGGTGTGCATCTCAGGCTTACCTGGTCTGATAGGAGAGTTCGTAAGTTTTCATCTCTGCTTATAAATGAAATTGGTCAAATCACTGTGGTTTAAGATAGAAAAACACAACAAAAGCTGCTCAGCTGAATGATTTTTGGCACAATATGAAGAAAAAAGTGCATGCTGGCTTCTCTTTCAAATAAGTGCTGTGCTCTGCAGAGCAAAGATCAAGCCAAAGTTCACATTATCAGCTCCCGTACCTCACCTGGGGCTCTGTTATTGATAGGTCTGTCATCCTCCCTAATATTGGAGGGGTAATAGCAGCCGATGATTAGGCCACTCTCGAGCTATTAGCTACATTTCTTATCCCTTTTATAAGAGCTTCTTAGTCAGCTGGGAAACAAAGGCTGCCTTCAGCGAACAAGAGCCCAAATTGTGGCCCTGCATCCTGCAACCTGAAAGACACAACTGTTGCACTTAGAGGAGCCTCCGAAGGCAGCGAGGGGGTGGATGTCAAAGGTTACCCCGTGGTGTTATCTGAAATGAGCGGGCTCTGGCTGCCTCTCCTGCTGACAGAAGCTTGCAGAGAAATTACAGAAAATTGCCTGTTTTGTCAACATTTTCTCGGGAGGTTTAGAAAAAAAAAGGACTCTGGTTTCAGAGAGTTAAAGGGGCTCAGTCAGCCTAGAAGTGACTGACAAACACTCTATTATTCATCTATGTAAAAAAGTGATATTTTATATCATTTCTTTGAGTGATTGTTAAGTGACTGGATAGTGACATTGACATGCAAGATAATCCCAGTAATATTTCCAGTTCTTGTTTGAAGGCAGACTTGCACATCTGTCAGCGTTGACAATAGATATTCAAAAACCGGTGGTGATGAAGAGCCAGCTCCCAGAACAAACCCAAAACACCGGGAGGGATCTGCACCCCCAGACCTTGGCACAGAGTGGGTTGGGAATGGACTGCTCTCTGGTGGAAACAAGCACCCAGCCTCTTTAACCAGTCCTTTCACCCTGGGTGAAACTGCATGCGTGACCAACAGGACTTCTGCCACACTGCAGCTCCAAAAATAGCTTTTCCTGCAGGGCTCTTGTCAACATAGGACATGTTTTGCTGTATAGACTGTTACTGAGCTGGAAATGTTTTCGAAAGAATGAAACAGCCAGTAAGCTTGAAAAAAAAAGGCTTTGCTAAACATTGGTTAGTTACGCCGGTGATGGATGGGTGTGCTGTGAAAGCGTCCGAGCTGTAATCCCCATTGCTTTCCCACAAAATGCGGAGCCTTGGTCACTTTTTCTCAGAGCTGTTGTAAGCAGACTGCCCTGTGCAGTTTAACTTCAGGGGCCACTCCTGGTATCGTGGGGAAGAAAGGCATGTTTAGCAGAGTAAAATTCTAGCTAGTCTCCCTTACCATAAGCCTGGAAGTAGTCATGTTAGAATTTAAAGCTGATGTCTGGCATTCTACTGAAACAGCCCTGTCACCTCTTCCAGCATTTATTCAGCACAGTTGTTGGCATGTGCAAATGGGTATCTGTGGTGTCCAGGCATTGCTGGGTGGTGCCCCAGTCCTGTCCCTGGGACGGGCCTTTCCCCCAGCCTCTCGCTCTGTGCTGAGCAGATGCTGGAGGTGACTTTATGAGGCCCATGAAGGCGATTTACACCTTAGCTGAATCGATATCTCTTAGCTACAACTCATAAAACCATCAATAGCGCATTGAATTTGTAGTGTCACTGCTGGTCAGTAGGTGCTGTCAGATCGCCAGAGAAAATGTTACAGAGCAACTGAACTAAAAAGACAATTTGGAACACATACACATGAACTTCCTAAGGGACAATATCTGGGATCAAGTATGAATTTTATAATAAATGTGGCTTTGAAGTATTCTACTGACATACTTCTCAAGAAAATGTAACTTTTCTTCGGTGATAAGGTGCCTTTGGCACGGCTGCTGCTGGTGAGAGAAGGCTACAGTGAAGGAGTGAGATGCAGAAGCACAACAGAGGGATGTCCTTGTTCAGAGCAGGGCTGTTCTCCCGAGTGCTCCGCAGGTGCGAGTGGCATTCCAGAGTCTGCGCAGCCAGGGCAAAGCAGAATCCCTGGAAGTGCCGATAGTGCAGATGGAAGATGCCTGAGGGCCCTCAGACTTGCAGAGGAGTGAGAACATATCTTGGCTGCTGGCAAGAGGGAGAATAGATGGTTTGGGAGAGCAAATTCTGCAGAGAAAGTGCAGCCCTTAGACAAAGAGAAGTGGTAAATAAAAATTAGGCAAACAAACTAAAAACTATTATAATTGCATTACTCAGATCCAGGCTCTAGGGCTACTCTGTCCACTTCTCTCCTCGATACAATATGAAGATCAGTGAGTCCGGAGGCAGACAACACAAAGGGTTCAATTTTATGTAAATAACTTGGTTTGGTGAGACAAGAGATGAAAAAAAAAAAAAAAGAATGTAATATTGAGAAGTCAAAAAAGTCCACAGAAAATGATACTCTCACATTTACCCTTTCTCATAACGTAAAAACGAATGCAGCTGAGGACAGGAAAGGCTTTTCTCCTGGTCATCCTGTGGAAATCATGGCATGATTAGCAGATGCTTAGCAGATTTTAAACAGGGAAAGAAATAACATCCATGGTTTCTTTCACATCTTTAGAGATATCAAAAGCTGTTGCTTCTGCTGGACAAGCCCTGAGCAGTGCTCAGGAAGAAACTGGCACTTGCAAGGGAAGTCAGAGGAGACACTCCTCCTATGAAGGAGAAGGTTTCGCCTCACGTTGCCTCCCTTCTCCAATTTGAATTTCTCTCTTCTGTTGTCTCTCATATGCTGCTATTTCAGACATGAAGAAGCCCTGTGTACTTAGAAGCTTGTCTGAACCCATTGTATCAGCTGATATAATGCAAAATATAGTCCTGCACTACAAGTCTTGGCTTTCCTTTCATTATTCTGCCCAGAGAAGAGTGCTCTTTTCTCTTTCTCCTCACCACACAATGAGAGTTTTTTCAGCCACCTCACCAGCGGGGTAGAAAGCGGTTTTTATACTCTTGGCATTTCTTCATGAATGCCAGCTGTGACTGCACAGCAACTAGTCACAAAAGGAAAGGTTAAATTAGATTATATTTGAGGGCTGTCTCCAGCAGCTAGTTTACAAACAGCTTAGTATTTATATACATGTATTAAATAAGACAAACTGCTCAGTCATGTGATTACATTATCACAGTTTAGGTAATTACTGTATATCAGCAGAACCAGCACATCTAGCTCTCTGCACTCAGTGCATTACAAACGCAAACCCAAATACATTACTTTAAATTTCACCATGAGAAAAAGCAAATGTGTTTCACCCTGTGTTTGTGGCGTTACTACTGGCTTTGCTTCAGTGCCTGGGTAATCAATGGGGGCAGAGCCGCTGCTGCCGGACAGGCTGAGGCACCCATGGGGCACGGAAGGTGCAGGGCCAGTGAAGGGTGGCAGACAGTGGCCATAGTTGCCAGCCGAGGCCTTCACACCAAGCCATGGCCGTGCTCTCTTGGCTGGTGGCAACGTGCTGGTTTTGCTCTGCAGCACATGGAGTACATTTCTCCTGTTAAACACCACTAAGAGCTCAAAGTACATTTTACAGCCTCATAATTTCAAAAATAGTTTCCACAGATGATGCTTCCCTTTTGCTGCCAGCTTTGCCAGGTAGGTGTGTAGATTAATAGAAGAACTAAATAAAAAGTTGGGAGAAATTGTATAAATGTCTTTGTCTCCACCTTGCAGGGACTCATTCATTCATATTGAGCACATTACTTTAAAAATGTATGGCTTTCAAATCTCTTCAAAACCAGGGAATTTGCTGGAAGAATACTGTATGTTTAAGCACTGCATTCAAAGGGGGCTGCTATTACGACCCATTTATAACAGTGGTGATGTGTATATGATAAGATGTCAAGAATATGCTCAGAAATGTGATACTCTGTACATGAAATCTCCTGATTCATTTTATGCAGGGACTACGCAACTCACCTTGTGACCCCTGCAGTAACATTCTTGGCTCTTTTGGAGCACCAGATGTCAGTTCACCAGTTTTAACCATTTTGCTTCTCAGTGCAGCAAGGCAGTTCCAGGTGCACAGACGCTCTATAGGGAGACCGAGCAAAAGAAAAGTTTCAGTAACGCATGATCATTTAATCTTTTAATGTCGTCGGCACCAGTGTTCTGCCATGGGTCCGTAGAAGCTGTCAGAGGCCTAGGTCTTGGATGCCACTGCCGCTACAGGACTATATGAACATTGCCAGCAACGTTTGGTTATAAAACTATAAATCCAGGTGCTTGGCCTCTGCATGTGCAATTAGTGTTCAGCAAGCACTTCTGATTGCCTACTATCATAAAGTTCAAATCGTATGAAGTTTCTTGCATAACAGGATTAGTATGGCAATTCTTAGTTTTTCTCCCTCAGATAACCTGTATGTTAATACTTCTTTTCACATTTGTTTGTTGCCTGGCACATTTTGGGTGCTGGGATAATGACTAATAAAAACAGCAGCTCTAGTGGCAATATAGTATGCTGTAGTCCACTAGTTTTTGTTCATCTTTGCAGAGGATGTTTTAGATATTAATATATATGTCACACCAAAGACTGATGTTTAAAAGGCTGCAGAGTAAGACTTCTCACACATCTGGGCTTTTATCACTTGTCTTCAGAGTTGTTTCCGTCTCATCAAGGAGTTTGCGTGTGCTTTTACAGAAATGCTCTTCCATTATTGTTTTGCATTGCAAAGTCTGGAGGACGTGAGAATAAACAGAACTGGCTTCTGATGGTGACCTCTTTTGAGTGTGATCAGTTCACATAATTATTTTTAATCACTTGAGTAGTTATGCTGGATTAAAAAGAAGGGCTAGGATTGAACCCCTCCCCCCGCCCCGACCTCCCACAGAACGTAAGACACGGACTTCACACAAGTCATGACATTGGAACTAAAGAGTTCATTTTTGCAAGAACGCATAATCTCTATGGAAAAAAATGCTGTTAGGGAAAGTTTACTACAACCCTCAATAAGTTACTTAGCTTTCTTCACAGTAAAAGGAAAAAAAAATCCAAAACCCAGCACTGACAATTTTAGGCTGAATTTACACAGTTTCAGTTCCTTTCTAGAGCCATGCCTACTAAGCAATGGTTTCCTATTAACAAACACGTTTTGTCATTATCCATAAGCCATTTTCAATCCACTTTGCACGTTGCTTACTCTTTTGTGTCAAGGTGGTTTTTTTTGGTTTCTAAATTAAAATTTTGTCTTATAACAAGGCATTTATTGTAGTGAAGCGTCTTTCAGCAGTATTTGTATCAATCTTAGCAATCCATGTGGAAAAAAATGGATTTAGTCTCAGAGTTATTCTCCATAAGTTTGAATTTACTGTCACCGATTCTAAGTCTACCTTTCAACCATTGTTAAAATAATGGTGAAACTGAAGACTGGTTTTACTGGCTTACCAACCCTTGGATTACTTCATATATTCTTTCTCAAAAAAAATTAATTTTCTTCCAGACTGCCAAATGTTCAAAGGTCTCTTGAAAGAATTAGCATTGAAAGTTCAAGTCAATCTTTACTAATTTCTTCTTGAATGCTTGGATGCAAATCATTTGGATTTGCTGATTTAAAAATATCTGACTTAAACTATTGTTCTTTAGTAACCTTGAGACTCACTCTGATGAAATTTGTTTCATCACTTTCCCTCAATATAACCATTTTTGGTGAATTTTTCTCTCATTTGGGACAGAATTATATGCTGAACATTTCCTTTTCTGCCTTGTCAGACAGTTTACCATTTCCATTGTAGCCCTGCTATTTAAAACCTCCCCCCACATCAGTGTTCGATTAGATAAATACGTGACAAATTCTGAGCAACAGGGAGTAGAAAACCATTATCTTTTGAAACCACAGAAGTTCAGAATCCAGTACTTTACCAGCATTCTACTGGTGATATTCAGTAACATATTTGTTTGTGTAATTCTCCTTTCTTCTCTCCCTTAGCTTACACTCTCCGTTTGGAATATTTGTAACCTTAAATGAATCTGATTTCTACCTTCTGCTTAGTGAATTGGGCAGTGCTACCTTTAGAATTTGTCATGTACAGGAAGAATTTATATGTAGAAATAATGCAAATATGACTGATGTTCAGTGGCACCCTATATTATTGTGTATGATTTTATCAGGACAGCAAGATTCTTTAATGCAACATCAGACAGGCTGGTACTATTCTCAATAATCACAAAGTCATGCGCGTAGCAAAGCCATGACATTCTCTTCACTGGACTTCCCTTCTTCTACTTCTCGGCAATGGTGGTTCGGATTTACCTGCTACAGAGCACTGAGGGGGTTTCTGCAAATTTTTTTATTTTTTTTTTTAAATGGAACCTTTAATGTGCTCTAAAAAGCCTTTCTAACTTGAGTTTTCTCTCAGTGTTATTAATTTTTTTATTACAGATCTTGTTATTTTCAGGGTTCCCAAAGGACGTATTAACAGCAGACTTTTATGGAAAAGAAGCATGGTTAAACTGGTGAAAATAACTGTGCACAAGTCATAAGTAAGTAATATAAGCTGCAGCAAGGATACTGTGTGTTGTTTTAATTTCCAAAATAGCAACAGTTCAGACATTTAATTGCATTTTTTATTACTTTTTTTCATAGCTGCCTAGTGTAAAATATGTTGCCAGTAATATATAACTGCTAACAACTTTTAAGTTTCTTAAGCTGGCATTAGATTTCTTATCCTATTGGAAAGGAAGGTCACTTAATGTACTCGTCATCCTTATGAGGAAAAAAATGTGGATGGTGGATGCGTATCTCTGTTTTTATGTTCTTATAATGTCAGTATTACCTGAAATCTTTTCTGCAGTAAGAAAGATACAGGGCAGTGAATTATTTATGTCTTCTCAGAGTCTTAGGTGTGTAAAGGAAGCTTTTCCACCAAGGGGATTTTATGAGGAGCCAGCTTAGCTTAATTTTGTAATAATGGACTCCCAGTGCCATGGACACGCAGACCCTCAGCCCCGCTTTTTGTGGGATAATGGTGCACGGTGGGTTGGCCTGTCCCTGCCCAGGCACGGCAGGGACGAGCTCTTGAGGCCCCTCAAGTCTCTGCGTAGACACAGCATCTGCTCCCAGGGAAAGCTGTGGTCATTGCTCCAGAGCAGCACCTCTCCACATTTCTAACCATCCTGAGATGATCAGTCAGCAGACTGCAGAGCAAATCTGGTGGAGCAGGGCAGGACATGCCTTCTCCCCAAGACATGGTGGTGAAAGTTCAGCAGTTGACAAATGTCTCCTTATTTTTTTCTCTTTCCCTGTTTTGGCTTCCCACCCCCTCCTCCCCCCTAGGTAACATTGGTAAGACAGACTTTCCTGTGCCCTGGACATTCAGCGAGTACCAGTTCCCATCCCATGAACTCACTAGTAAAGGCCCTTTAGGGTTGGAACTCCCTCTGAGGTTTAGCTTTATACCAACCTACAGTAAGCTCTAAGATCCTGCTTGCTACGAAGGACCAGGAGGATCAGAGCCAGGTGCTTCCCTAAAGCTTTGGCTCAAGGACCATATTGATCTATTTAAACTGAAATTAAATAAATATTGGGGGAGGAGGCAGTGGGAGAGAAGGAAGTGGGATAAGGGATAAGGCTTCTTTACCAGGCTGCTGGTTATCCATCTGTGTACCGGCATTCAGCAGCAATGAACTTTGCTGCCAGCGCTTCAAAATACAGCAGGTGTGTACAGTTAATGGAATATTTGAGAGACAACAGCAGCCCTTCAACATTGAGTTTGCTTTCTCCATGCACACAGGCTGCAGCCCTGAGTTTGCTGAATAGTTTGATGAATTTGACAAGCATGGGATCAGCACTTTTTACATCTGGCTCATAATTAATATAAACAGGATGACAGACAATCATTTGCCTTATACTCTAAAAAAACAGATACAAGATGCTGCTTAACAGACAGACTTGTAGGTACCTGGAAAGAGAGTAGGAATTCACTTGTTTGAATCAGTTTCAATGTGATTAAGTATTAAAAATTCTGTCATCATTTTCTGCTCCAATACTGCAGCCTGCTTTTCTAGACTTCCTCTCCCTGTCCCCCTGCCCAAACTGCAAAGATAATTTTCACCCGAGCTCTCTAGTCATCCTTCCAGTGGCTCTCTTCACTGCCTCAAGTGCGTGCTTGACTTCTCTCCGTGGTCCGTTGTGGTTTATAGCATCTTGCTGCCATATCCCACTTACTACTAGGTAGGAAGCTACCTCCAGTCAGTAAGTTTTGCCAGTCACTGTCCACATTTTCCTATTTTCAAATAAACTTTCAAGTTAACATATGCTCATATGCTGCCCCTATTTCTACCAGTTCTTATTGCGTAGGGTATGAGTAGGTACAGGCTGTAACAGTGCTTAGCTTGGTCCGTAGTTTTGACTTATACAAATATTAATACCCATAAAAGCTTATAAGGGTGGGAAAGCTGAGGTAGACAGACTAAGGCACCGCTCCGCTATGTCTATAGCTATAGTACATCCATCTCCCTATCTATTTGCTGCGCCATGCCAGAAAGAGGACCTTGACATCCAGTCCAAATGATGTCAACTGAGTCACGTCTGTGTTGTTCATGGCTAGCATCCTTTGGGGAAAAGCATGTCCGTCCATACTCTGGAGAAGTCAGTCATGTCTTCTCTGGGTGTCTTATACTCCCAAAACACCTACTTGTAATTTCTGTAGTAGTGAAAGGTGCAGGGGGTTAGATCATTTTTAAAACATTGCATAGAGAATGAACGTTCTGCGCATTGTGTCATGGCACAAAGGTGGATGGAGGCTTTTGGTGTCGTGTTAGAAGCCTGACCTGGACAGAGGCAGGGAAATTTGCCTCTTCTCATGCATAATTGCTGCCTGGAGTATCCCTTGTGTGAATTAGCCAGCTCTGCTTGCTTTGCTTCAAGGATGGAACTAACTGGCTAACTAGAAAGGAACCTAAGTATGAAGTATCATGACTGAAGTATGGATTATGTAGACACCAGGGTCTAGAATAAATAGGGAGCAAGTCAGGCTGAAGGCTAGACACAGGGAGAACTAAATCTCACTTCTAGAAACAATCTGATCATTGAATTTAAATAACTCCTTTCCTTCTCTGCTTCACATCAAATTCTCACAGCAAGGCATTAACATCAGCTACTCATGTATCTTACCACTCTCTCTTCTTCTTTGTCTTCCATCCACTGACTCCTTTCTAAATCACTGACAGTATAGTAGGGAGTCGTCGTACTTATTAGGATCCGGTAATGCATTACACGTGATGTGCTTCTAATTATTCCCTTGGGGATTATTCAAGCAATACTGACATTGGGAATATACATTACAACTGTTCAGGTTAATGGCCCAGTGATTCATTAGACAAGACATTCTTAGAAAGTAATTGATTGCATTAATTGTTTCTCTGAACAGTGTGAACCACAGCTGCTACTTGGTCTTCCCAGCACTGGCCCAGAGCTTCTGCTGTGGCAGCATCAATGGGGGAAGTTGTTACTGGTTGTTATGACATAGGTGCATTGGATCCTGTTTTCCTTTGCCCAAGGCTGCTCTCTGCTGCCATTGTCACTCTTTGTCTCTGTTTCCCATCCTTCAGGAGATCTGTGATATCATCTCAGACCAGAATAGGTGCTGGGGTGCAGGAGAGACATTTTGCGGGCAGGGCTGAGGACTGCAGGGTCTTTGGCACCAACCAGTATTAGGTTACTGGGATAGTCTTATTCAGTGGGGTTGGAAAAAAGGTCATTTTGCAAAACTTTATTACACTCAAAACACCAAATGACTTGGTGAAAGTCATATTGCTCAGAGTGAAAGCAGGTGTGATTTAGAGGCTCTCACAAGTGCCGTGGAGGTGAAGACTAAATGGCCTGCAATAGCAAGAGACAGAGGAGAATGGCAGGGACCGGTGTGACCGTCTCTTATGTCACGTACCCCATTTTGCACATGGTAATGTTCCCCTTGCTTTTGCTGCACTGACCTAAGGAAGACAAACAGAACAATACAGCTCCACCAGCTGTATTACACCAGCCTGTGGGCCCATGCAAGCTGTTGGCTCTCCTGCCCTTCCCTGCTGCGCAGCGAGGCAAGACACCCGCCTTCTGGGACCTGGCTTTAGGCTTAACGACAGTAAAGGCAACGGAGCAGGAACTTCAAGCCTGTGAGTGCCTGGATGGGTTTCTGCAGGAACTTCCAATTTGTGGTTCTAGTTGTCTCTGATCAAAGATTTATAGGCACCCAGTCCTACTCTGGCAGCACAAAAGCTGACATTTGTGTTGAGTGGCATCAAGACTGAGATTCCCCTCTGGGGGGTGACTCATCTGAATGCTTTGTGCGGGCACTCTCTGTGCTGGGTATTTGTCTGAGGGCCCATTCTAAGGGTCAGAGAAATTTGCCAGAGCAGAACTGATGCTGAAGTGTGTGCATGACACTGTATGGAAAGATCTGCTTTAGTGATGTGGGAAATTGCTGCACCCAGGTGACAAGAGGAAGGTTTCTTTTTGGAATTGGCTGATGGTAGAACACCTTGTCCTGGATGAAGAGTAAGAACTCCCCTGCTTAGGGAGCAAAAGCTGGCACTTTGTTCTGAGTTGCTCTAAGTGTGCAGATGGCATGGCCTGGGCAGGGAATAGCCGTGTGAACAAACAGCCTTTCTGACATGGCATGGCACGGCACGGCACCCCTGTGCGACGTCCCTGGGATGTAAAGGTCACCCACCACACAAAAAAAGAGGCTGTTTCAGAGAGGCATAGAGACATTTTTGAAGGCCCGTGCAGCCAGCACCATGCTCTATTTGCATGGGGAAAATGTGTGCCAACAACATCAATATTTATTGAAGTAAAAGCAATGCAAGCCATAGCTGCACATCTCTATGTGAATTATGCGTCCCTGCTTATGAAACCACTGCTATGGCAGTGGTAATTATGATCCTTACAGTGTCTGGCCTTACAAAACAGAGAATGTATATCAGGCAACCCAATTTCTGAGTATTTTAGGGGTCAGACCAGAAAAATTTGGCAACTTATAAGACAAATGTAGCCCAGGAGGCTATAAATTAAGGTTACAAATTGTAGGAGACCTGGTGATAAGGAATATGCAGTTAGAAGTGTCATAGATAGTAACCTTTTGTAATTATAGTTTGCTTCAATACTCCCTTGGAGACTTCATCATTATAATTTACTCTTACTCAGAACGTTATCTTTGTGAGGAGTCATGGTGATTGATCACTTGGTGAGTATCTGAGCAGTCAAATGGGGAACAGTTGGGTAACTTCTAGAAGAGGGAAGCAGAATCCCTAAATCCTGCAAATTCCTGACAGGACAGTCCTCTAGATATTGTGTACCTGATCCAACTGCTTTACCTGACATATAAATAATGTTGTTATATCTATTTACGAAACTTGCACACCTTACAGAGAACATTGCCTACATATTTGAACACTACTCTGCTACACACATAAGGAAAGCAGTCTGTTAAAAAAACCAAAAACCAAACTGGAGGACACTTTGGAATTTAAAGCTGAAGATTCTGAAATGCCTCATTATAGACCAGTTCTTTCATGAAAAGACATATGAAACTGTGTCTTGCTAACGTAAGAGTAATAAAGGCTACTGGTCAGAGCAGTTGCCTGGAAGCCAGGTGCTCACGACCACTGGGGCGCCCAGCCGTACTGGATTGGACCAAAATTCTGTGGTCCTGTTTCTGACAGAGGCTGTCAGGGATGTTGAGGGAAGACTGTAAGACCAGAACATGCAGATGGCAGTTCTTCCCAAGGTGAACCTTCTCAGACTCCAGAGGCAGTGGTCTGGGGGGGAATCAGGACAGCTCCTCCTGTCGTAGGGTGCCCATAGCCACAGAAAGCTGTTTGGGGTGTGGAGGAACTGAACCCTTCATTGCTGCTGGGTGAACGTCTGTTTGTGTGTGTGTGTAAAAACTCCATGTATTTGTCTGTGGGACACATAGAGTGAAGTAGTCTTTCAGGGAGGTGCAGGAAGACTGGCTTTAGAGACAAGTTAAATAATAACCTCAAATAGTCTGAATTTGGAAAATAGAATGTTTGTAGTATGAAAATGTAACATCACTGTCAAGAAACAAATACCCCAAAGAGCATACCATGGCTTTTTGGTGACTGAAAAAAGTTATTTGGTACTTTGGAATAAATAAATTTGGCTTAAATGATGCAGCTCAGGGCAATCCTAACTAATCATTGTTTTAAAAAGTATATAAAATTCAACAAAAAGCTTTAAAAAGAGATATCTTAGACACAGTATCAATGTCAGGGGAGAGTAAAATCTTCTTTGAACTTCCTGCCAAATGCTAGTCACTTACTGAAGTTTTATAGCGTTAGCTTAGTAGTGGCAGCCTTCTGTATCTGTCACATCTTGTTTTATTTGCATCAGAGGCTATAATTATATTCATACAAACTTTACCTTATTTCAAAAGCTGAAAGCACCTCCTGATTTATGCTCCCTACAAGGCAATTCTTTCTCTTCTGGATGTAATATGTCACAAAAAGAGTGAAGCTGCAGCACTGCTGCTATCCCTCTGCCTCCTCCATGCACGCCCTCAGGCTACTGCAGATACATTAAACAGTGACAGCAAGCCCTGGCTTCTTTCCCCTCTCATGCAATGCTCACACTCAGGGGTTGCCTATGCCTTCGCAGCAGAATTTGTAAGTGATGGCTTTTCAGAAATGCTAAAACATGTTCCCGAGAACCCCTACGTGTCTAGTCCTCTGTGCTCTCAGGAAACCCCTTGGGGGGTACAGCAAGGCCCACAAGGGTAATCAGTTACTCCATCTCGTTAGCAGAAAGGTGAAGAAAAGGAGCAAACACAAGTATAAGCATGGACTAAAGGCCAATGGTGTACTTGACCGGGCTGACTATGACTTTGGGGAAAGGTACGTCTCTGGCCATGAATCTGTGGGTAGCCCTGGCACTGAGGCACAGAGGCTCTAAAGCACCGGAGTCCTCACTCTTCTCCATCGCTCCTGGCCCTTTGTCCATGGGAGGTCACAGCAGCGGGGTGGAGGCTGCCAGACATCCAACGCAGGTCTCAGGCTGAGTTTAGCCAACACAGGCACACGTTATCCAAGCCGTGAAACCGACACGCCGGTCTCTTCTGGAGACCTGTGTGTGTGGGCTGTGCCAGCACTGGGAGACAGTGGCCCAGGGTGCAGGAATGGAAGAAACAGAGGCAGCCCAGGATGCAAACTAACGGTACGGTGAGGACTGATGGAGGCTGGGGACAGTTCTGTGATTGTCAAGAGGCTGCAGGCTTAAATTAAGAGGACTGTGGAGAGCATGGGGGCATTGCAACCCCCTCTGTCCATACCCTGTCTGCTTTTGGCTAAAGCAATGACATCCTTGTTTGATCTGTAACTTCACTCGTAAAACTTGTAAAATAAATTGTGGACAATAAAGCTTTTCTGAGAGAGCAGACTTGCAACACTAGTGCTCCCATTTCAAAGGCACTGTGAAGAATTTTGCCTCTAAACTACTGAATCTTCCTGTGGTATCCCTTATTTCACTTTTACAGAAATTCAGCTGAACACCCTGTCAAAATGCCATTAGCTGACTAGAAAGATGGCTTTTGGCTAAAAGATTAAAATGAAGATTTATGGCCTGTGATGCTTCTCCCTAGGGTCATTCCCCAAACTTTCATGCAGAAGGAGTGGGGTGACACTGTCTCCTTTCCATATGTATGTTTTGGCAACTTTTTCTTCAAGCTTTCTGCTTATTGTCTCTTAAAACTCCTTTTAAAAGAACTTTCTGAAAACTCTTAGTGATGTCAGTAAAGATGAAGCCAGCTTTCAGTTGCTGAGTAAGGACTTACTGAGGTTGGCTGGTATGTAAGAAACAAACATTCAAAAAGGAAAAAAAAAAAAAGAGCCTCTAGAAAAAAATTGAGCTGAATACTCACAGAATGTATTTCCTATGCACAAATATTGCATAGGTTTAAGCTTCTAAACAATTTGGGTTTTTACATTTTTGTAGAAACAACTGGGAAAGGAAACCCAACCTCAGGAACCATTCCAGTCAGTTACAGCATGGGGGAATGCCAGGCTTTGTGACAAATTTTGCTTCTTTTTCTTTTACATTGTTGACATGGGATTCATGGCCTAATCAGCTCTCATAATGCACGTGGCAACCATAATAAAGGCAGAAGTCAGGGGCCCTGACCAGGATGAAGGGCTCCTCGGATATTTGTGGCACAGGAAGGAAAGGCAGCCCCTTCTCTGAGGTGCACAGTGAAATAGGAGAGACGAGGAGTGAGAGTCTGGCTTGGCTGAACAGAGATCACAGAGACAAGGGTTTGAGACAAGGTCAGCTGCAATCAAGGTCGAATCCAGACAATTTCTGTCAAGTTTGAACGAGACTTGAAGCAGTCAACCCAGTCCTATGGAGGGGGTGCTTCTGGCCCCACAGAACTCACAGTTGTCTCCTCAGTTTAGCACTTTTACCACAGAATCAGCCATGCTGTATCCGTGTGTGTGTGTGTGTGTTTAGTGGAAAGTAGTTACAGCTTCCAACTGTGGAAGAAGCAGGAGAAAATTTCCAGCTTGATTTCAAAGACATGCTGCCTGCCCAGACAGAAACTTGCAAGATCTCAGTAGCAGGCATCTCCAGACGGCATGGCTCATGGCTTGATCTGTGTTTCAGAAGCTTCTGCCTTCCTTTGTCCTTAGCTGATGTCCCCCTGTGGCATCTGAAGGAGAGCAGTGACCTTGCTTTATGCATTAGAAACATCCCGAGCACCTGTCCTGTGACACACAATGGCATTTTGGAGTGCAGCATCACTTCTCTGCTTTTGCTGGTTCATTCTCACAGAAACACACCCACATGATGTCTGCAGTGGTGACATAGAGTTAAAATTCACTGAGTGACACAGGAAACCTTAGGGATTGAACTGCAGATACTTTGCTAAATATCTGTAAGAACTTGGGAACAGTTGGTAAAACTGCATGATTTATCCTGTGCATCCCTTCCTATATTTCCTATTAAATGTGACAAGCCTGGTTAAAGGCATGACGCTTCCCTGGAGGTGTTCAAGGCCAGGCTGGATGGGGCTTTGAGCAACCTGGTCTGGTGGAAGGTGTCTCTGCCCAGGGCAGGGGGGTTGGAACTTGGTGATCTTTAAGGTCACTTCCAACCAAAACCATTCTATGACTCTATGATTTTATCTGTGATTTCAGTCCATGTAGAGAAGTGAACATGTGGTTTCTCATGGGTACATGTAGGGGCCAGTTAACCACTTACAAGGAAAAGCTGCTGTTGGGTGTCGATTGAGGTGGGAGCAGACACCTGCTCGGGGCAGCGCGATGCGGCTGGACAGTGCACACACCTTGTATTTACCCTTCAGCTTTGCATAAGTCACCGTGGGATGAATGACTGGCCCTGTGAGAGGTATTGCCAGAAATGCAATGTTTAGATGCGTTTGGCAGGTTCCTCCTGAGGTCACGACAGAGACCTTCAGAACAAGAGCAGCACTGGGTGTGCATTAAACCCCTCACATTTCTGTGCCACTGCTGGATTGGAATTCTCCAGCACCTTCCCAGGCAAAATGTTCCTCTCTGGAGTCCCCGTTCCTGCTTCCAGCATGTAGTTTTCCCAGCAGCTTCCCAGCCCCTCCACGGCTGTGGTGGGATTTCTGAGGAAACGAGGGTCACGGAGGCTACAGAAGGAGCAGGCCTCCGAGCCCATGCCCAGTGAATGGGGCTGAGGAATTTACAGCTCTTCTAATGCTCACACTTTATTTCTCTGCACAGTTGTTATTGTGTAGCCACATGACCCTTCTGCGTTGTGTCAGCCAGAGATGGCGGATGCAGAGAGCTCTTTCCAGTGCCTTGCTCCTCGCTGTTATTCGGAGTCTCCCATCCCCAAATTTGGGGAATATTCCCGATCCCTCGCAGGGTGTCGCGCATTTGGGGCTGTGGCTGCTGTGGGGGTTTGTGACGGGGGAAGGTGTGAGTGGCTGCCGTCGGTCCCGGGGGAGGCACAGACCCGGCTGCAGCCCAGGCTCGGCCTCGGGACAGGGGCGGCCCCTGTGCTTTGGCTCGACCCTCTTAAGACAATGCGCATTTCTGCATTGCTCATAAACAAATGTATCTAAAACACCACACTTTATATACACTTACAATTCTGAATACCTTTCCATTTATCTAAAGCTTGCTGAGGTGAGTTCCTATAAGGGAAGACTTATTTCATTTCCATGAAATGTTTATATTTTCTGGGAAGTTTCTCTCTCACCTCTTTAAATTTTACTGCAGTTGGCGTGCAGCCTGCAGCAGGGTCCTCCCAAGGAAGCTGGTGAGGCAGGGAGGTTCAAGAGGGACTATAAATTTCAAACTCTCTGGGTTAGAATAATTTAAGTGCACCAAGTTCTTAACCTTAAAGGATCAATACCGAGTTATTTTTTTTCTTGTAGTGCTGTAAAATTCAAGCTAAGAAAAAAACTTAACAGAGAAAATAACCCCAACCCAAACCACCACCCCCCCAAAAAAAAAAAAACCCAAACCAAAGTAAATAAAGATTGTATGTATGTGAACAGGGGATTGATCCTGAACTATGTTTCTGGAGTTTCAAATTATATTGTCAGAAGGACGTCTGTTTTGACTGTTCATGAGAATAACCATCTCGGGAAGGTTTTCTTTACAAAAAAATATAAAGACCCATGACCCAGTACTCATCCTTGCAAAATGGATGTAGTTCTCTTTCTGCATCTAATTTCTTTGTTTAAAGCCCAGAAGGGACTTGGCCTTTTCAGCACTGATTTTTGGAGTGGATTAGGGCTGGCAGATATGATACGTCCCCATGGGTGATGAGGCTGTGGCTGTACAGACCACTTTTCTGCATTTCACCCTGCTGCAATTACATTTTCTGACTAGTTTGCTGAGTGTCCAACTTCCTATCAAGCATACATATGCAGTTTTTATGTCTTATATCCTCTTGTATGACATTTGTATTAAAGACAGCATTAACTAACCTGTTTTCTTCTCAGAATATTAATGAATTGCCTCAGTGAAATCTCTAGCAGTATATTCAGGCATCCATATTTGTTTGGGGAAAAAACCCAGCTCCTTCAAATGTGGTTCACGATTACCAAAAAACACACAAAGAATCCCGAAGCAATATAAAATCTCAGATGTTGTTTTTCCAGCAGGCATGTAAGGTAAATGCATCTTAAAAGAAAGATTTAAATAGAATATCCTATTTACTACTTCAGCCAGAACTTGGGGTTAGGACTTTCCATATTTTTCCTGCTGATATCACAGGCACCTGAACCAGATTTTAAAATCTTATTTGAGCAGAATACGTGAGATCATCAGTCTAGTATGGGAAATATAGGACCCTGACATCAATATTTGACAAGTCAGTGCAGGAGAAGCTGCTTTATAAAATACAAATTCCTATTTAACCTCTAACCCTACACACAGTCTCCAATAATAATTTTCGGTTTGAAGAAGTTCTGTCCCATGACACTCCCACAGCCTCCAAAAATCACACTCCTCTTTTATACTCACTGAAGGCAACGATTCCTCATGGAAGACCTCCCTGGCACAGCGGGGTTGGTGGTGCCTGGGAGCTGTGACACCAGGAGCCCGTGGGTGCCTCGGGGGGATGCTGCTGAGTGCCCCTCTCTCAGGGGCAGCAGTGGCAGGGGTGGGAGGTGCCATGCAGGCTGCCTTTGTGCCGGTGTTTAAACATTCCGGAGTGCTGGAATTCATTCGCACCCGCCGCTGAACTGTTAGTGGGGTCCTGGGCCCAGCGCTGGCTTAGACCGCCAGCCTTCTCCAGTCAGTGCCCAGGCCCGGTTTGGATGTTAACGCAACCTGGGAACCATTCCCACTACGTGTTTTCCATGTGGCCAGTGTCTCTGCAGGCAGATGGATCCTACAGACACTGGTGGCTCTGGGCCTGCTGTCCTCAGTGCCATCGTCACTGGTGTTCTACTGACGCACATGTGGCCTCCCTGCCTGACACGGACGCTCCTCTCTAGCATGGCTGCTCCAACCCAAATGGGCCTTGCTTGGTTTCCTATCTGGCTCCACTGAGAAGTCCTTGATCAACCAGTCTTCTCAATGGAAGGTCACCCGACATGAGAGACACCACTGCCAGTGCACTGCAGGGTGGACTGAACTTGTACTGTGGGGATAAGTCGTTTACCCTCTTTACTTGTTCCTCACAACCTGCCCCACAATAAAAATGGAGGACCTAAGAAAAGAGAGCAAACCTGAGTTACAGGAGGTGTTTTGGGTCTCTCCAGGAGCAGCATTGTAGAGAAAATTCCTAAGTTAATCTTCTGGATGCCCTCATTTGATCTGGGATTATAGAGATGAAGCTCATTTTGGCATCGTATCTAGAAACTCCATTTGTAGATGCCAAGAACTGCTCAGAAGAAATAAAGAATACCTTGTGTGATAGTGACAAGGCTTTCTATATAGAAAGTATCATCTTTACAACTAAGGCCCATAGCACAAACCCACCCAGTATGCGCTCTGCTGGGCATTTTACATGGGGGTTCGCTGGCAGCACCCGCTGTGGTGCCCAGCAGAGGTGGGGGGGACATGCCCCCTTGCCCACAGGCCGGCCAGCAGCCGCAGCCCTGCAGTAGCCATGGCTGGTGACGGGGCTCCCACTGATGCCAGGCTCCATGCCTCCAGAGCCACCATCTCAGTAAAGCACCTTGTCCTTCAATGGCAATCCCAGCTTTGCCAGGCTTTAAGAGGTATAACTGAATCCAATCTAATCTCTGTAAAAGTCTGGGAACAAACTGTACTGACACCTCTATCTTCTAGGGACTTGGAATACAGGGTAGAAGTGGCAGGGTTTCTCCTGATAGAATCACTTCAATTGGGAGAATTCAGCCAGTGCTGAAAAGGGACAAAAGAAACCAGCGTATTAGATTTAACTACTATCTCGTAATCCTATTCTGTATATTTTCTGCCAATTTTTTTCTGTCATAGTTTGTAACTCCCAGAATCATCTCTGGACAGTGAGATAAACTTTGAATTCATACCCAGAAATTCCCCCTTGACCTATGAGTGGACTTCCTGAGGAGCCAAAAAATAGCAGAGGTAGAGCAGAGTTAGTGCTCACGGTGCTTCTGGTCACATCAGCTTGAGATGAGACTGGTCTTATCTGTCATCATCCAGCTGAAACCAACAGGGACCACTCACCAGCAGTAGGAGCCACAGCTGGCTCCCAGTGTGTATGCAGCTACTGCCTCTGTATTTTATCCACAAAAAATTCCCCAAATGTGTTCTAGCTGAGCACACTCAAGCCTGCCACAGCCCTTCCAATAGCTGACTGACAGCACACCGGGGCAAAGGTTTGTAGAGCTGCAGCCTGCTGTTCTGCAGGAGCCAAAGCAGAGATCCATGCTAATGTAATTTGTCCTCCCATAGCTTTCAAGATAAGAAGGGAAATGTGGTATTGATTTACCTAGTAAAAGTGACACCCCCCAACATGCGGAATCCATCCCTGCTTGTCACTCAGTGCTGCTCTGCTTTTTTGGACAAGGCTGCTTGTATGTGTGAAGTTATTAAGCAGAAACATATTGCCCAGCCTGACTATCAGAGCCAGCTTCGGAAAGGGCAGGTATCGCACCAATTCAAAGAGCATGTGAAAGACCAAATGGCACTTAGCAATAAGCTACAAATCAGGCTGCAGGAACGTGTACAGTCACCTGAATCTGAAGAGATGTATTTCTATTCCTGCATATAAATCCCATGAGATGGTTTAATTAATAATTAATTTAAGCTGCCTCTAATCTATAGTTTTTTACCCAACAAACCTTAACAGTGATATGCTTATGAGCTTAGACCACACAGAAAACCTTACAGAAGAAAAGGTTTAAGAAATCTATCCACAGCTAATCACATACTGGCTCTTGCTTTATAAATGTCACGGTTTTCAGGTGTATCTAGTAAATAATTTAGGCTGATAACAGTCAGCTGGTTAGCAGTTCCTGCCAGGGCCTGGGGACTTCTCATAATTAAGGCCTGAGCAGAATGGAATGGGTATTTACCCTTGTTGATATTAAAGGGGGTGAGGGCTGGAACTGTGTCTGGGACTGATGTTAAATTAGGTTGTCTGCATGGCAAGGCCACTCAGTGTCCTACTCACCCTCTCTCTCTTCTTCCTGTCTGTCTCCATCAAACTGTTTAATAAAGAGGTGGAAAGGAGCAAAGCCTGTCTGTGAGCTCACCAGGAAACAAAGCAAGGAGGCTGCAGCCAGAGCCATGACAGGCTCTGTAAGGAAGTACCTGAAGGTAGAAGCTGGTAAATTCTGTACTAACACAGAAAATCATACATAAGCGGGATTAGCAGGTAAATTATAGGCCTGTGAGCCTGGCGACAGCCACAGGAATGACCTACATCAGCTGATGTGAGGTTCAGTCAATAAGAAGGCAAAAGACAAAGCTGTTATTGATGCTGGTCACCTGGGTTATGAAAAGCATTTGTCAACTATCTGAGAATTTTTTTGTTGTTATGAGACCACATGGAAATCCATAACTGAGTGTTGATGTGAAATGGGAATTTACCCCAGGGAAGGCTGGTCTATATATTTCCCCTTAGTATTTTCTAGTGACTGTGGCTGGGCGGGCACCTGATGGCTCTGACCCAGCCGTTGGGGTCTCCAGGGGCTGTGGCAGACCCATGGATGTCATCTGGTTTAGTACCCTCTGCCATTTCGTTCAGAAAAGCAGAATGTCATCAGCATGCACAACATGGCGTATATTAGATATGGCATCGGGGGTGAAAATGGAGAGTTTTTATTTCTTGTAGCTGAGGCTGGATGCCTTCTTCTGGAGTCTCAGTTCAAAGAGTGAGTATGTGAAAGACCAACAGAGAGAATCACTGAGGTGTGGACGTGCTCTGAAAACTGTGTATGGAGCTTTTGCACGCCAGGGCAATCCTCTCGGGGCCTACCGGCCCAGCAGGTTTGCCTCTGGCTTGGAAGGCCCTCGGGGGTGCAGACTCAGGGCCAGGTCCTCCTTCTGCAGAGTCCTACTGAGGGCAGGCTCTTGTCAGCAGAGAGGATCCCCCTGATGTCTTGCAATTAAAAATAGTATTGATAAGAGGCTGAAGGTGGGACTTGTTCAGGTATTCCCCATCTTTCTTTCTCTTGCAGCTGCCAACTCTTGTTATCATAGTCCTCTTAACCACGCAAAGCAAGTGCTTGTGGCACTTCTGACACCAAAGAAATAGTGATCTTCATTGGTAAATGTCCTTACTAAAAAATAAATCACTTCAGTCTTTCTAGTTCATCCCGTGTAGACCCCCTGCTTCAAATGATTTTTCAGATGGGAAAGTAATGATGTAAGTAAGTAATTAAAGACTGTGGTCATTATGACTACAGTGAGAAAAACTCTTTGAAGTCCTTTTCTTTGTAAAAGATGTTTTCTGGGATAGTTAACAACAGCACTACTTGCAGAGGCCTTGTTTATACAAATGTCTCTCTAATGAGAAGGAAAAGAGAAAGGGTGTCCTGGAGGAAATATTATTGTGACCAAGGTTGTTCCTAAACTGAATATTTTTCACACTTGTTGGGAGGCCCAAGGGTCTTAGATGAGCAACAGCTTAAATGTTCTTGCACACAACTCGCTCTAATAGCAAAAGTTTCCTTTGCAGTGGCAAATAATGTGAGGTCCAGAGCGAGATGCAGGGCGTTCTCTCAGGTTACCTCTGCTGTGTGATCTAGCATAGCAGAATGAGCAGTGCAAACAATAAATAATGACAGAATCAAAAAGCATGGAAGTCCTTTTCCTGTAACAATATACATCTTTTAGTGAAACACTCTGATCTCACAGAAGTAATGCACCATTATGCCCCTGAGGCCACTCCTCTGATTCCACATTTTATGGACTAGCTCTTTATTCCTAAATTCAGCAGATGCATGGCTTATAGCTGGTCCCAGCATGGAATGCATCACAAGCAGCTTGTCTATTACAAGTGACCTGCAAAAGAGAAGAAATAGTGTTTGTATCCTCTGTAGCATTTTTAAGGCTAAAAAAGAAGACTTGGAGGATTTGTTTTTTCTGGATCCTGCATATTGCTCAATGTTAAGTATCTGGAATATAAAAAACCCCTGAAGACCCATCATTCTTTTATTTTTCTGTTGGAGGGGTGGAAACAGAGGATGAGTAGTGGAAATCCTTGGGAAGGACTCTGCTTGAACAGTAAGATAACTAGAAATTATCTACAAGTGTTCTCTGGGATTTTGGCTGAATAATCCTCCTCACATGAAATTTTAAAGGTTTTACTAACAGTATGATTTTTAAAATAATCTGTTTAAACTGCTGTGGAAAGTTTTATAGGTTTTTTTTTTTTCCCAAGATTTTTGTTCAAACAATCTGTAGTCTTTTCCTCTTTAGTAAGAGATTATTGTATTGCTTGTTATTATAGCATAACATAGCGTACACTAAGTAACCACAGAAGTCATCTAATGTCCTTAAAAATGGTCTATTGTACATCTGTCCTTCCAGATTACAGACTCTTCTATCTAGTGATTACTTTTGGGTGCAGTGCTGGGCTGTGTGCCAGGTTTAAATTGGAGTAATAGAAGTGATGCACAGCCTATAATTCCGGTTAACATCTCTTCAAATTCCTGAGATAATGCCAGGCAAATCTTTGTGTGTGTGTGTTCACGTATATGTATGTATAAACATATCAAGTCACTGCAGCAATGTTTTGGAGTACATGGTCCACATGATGGCTGGAAACACAAGTGCTTGGTCAATGGAAAGGAAAGGTTCTGGCTGCCACTGCCCAAAGATGCTGGGGCTTTGCCTGTCTTGAGGGACAAGTGCCAGTCTCCTGTGGAAATGAATAAAAGGGAGGTCCTGGTCATTTTTGGTTTGTGCTTCTGACTGTGACTTGGCCACGAGCAGCAAAGCCAGTCTCTTGTGTGCGAGGTCATATTGCTTTTTGGCAGGTAATGCTGAACTGGCCACAACCAGAAGCATAACAGACTCCAAGAGGACCTAAGCAGCATTACTTCAGGATCTTTCCACTTCAGTATATTTCATGTTGCTCCAATCCCAGAATTCTGCAGCTTAGTCATAACAATATAGGTTGCTTTAATTGCTTTCTCCAAATTTTCTTCATGACACTCCTCTCCGTTTTGTTCCCAGAGCTTGTTTACAGCTCAGTTTTCTCAGTGTTTTTGGACAAGTATTTCAAACAAACATTCTGGAGCTGCTCGAAGCAGACACCGGTCTGTGAGGGAGGTGCTGAATGAAGGAGGATCCATCTATGCATATCCCCTCTGCACACTGCGTCCTCTCACAGCTGTGGCATCGCGTGGGGAACTCTGATTTCCACTGTAGACTGACTATTCTGTAACAAGACACCAAAGCATATGGCACAAAGCAGAGCTAATATTTTTCTTTGTCTCTTGTTTTCCTTCTGCTGGCTCCAGCAGCCTTCTCTGGCCTACCCACAAAAGCCAGCTTTGTATGTGAAGACACAGCAGTCCAGTGGTTTGCCTCTATAATTCCTACATGGAGATAAAAAAAAGCAAAAACAGTGGGGAGCTGTGAATTAAGGAAGACATTATACTGTGGTATATTTACTGAATGAACATGCGCACTCTAAAAAAGTATGTTCAAGTTTGATAGAGGACGGGCATAATAGAGAACTGGTAGTTTCAGTTCCTTCACAGAAAGGCTGGAGCTGTGTTATGCAGTTAAGAAATACAATGTTTAAAGAACAGACTTGTACTTTTTGGAGCTAAGTTTCTTAACTCCCATTTCCTTACGGGGAAGTCAAACTGTTCTAAAAAAGCTCTGTGTTACCAGGTCTCCCAACTTCTCAGAGCACTCCCTATGTCAAAGAGAGTTTGAAATTCCCTCTTTACTAGCATTTTTTGCAGAATGTGTAGAGCAATTTACAAGCAATACTGTTTTAAGAAAGATAACTTGATAGGGAAGGGAGAAGGCAATGGAAGCACTGGCTCCTAAGTTATGGAAGAGTCTGATCTTGGTTACCTGAAACCATATGGGCATCCAAACACAACAGGACTGCAGCAGGAAAAGGGAGGGAGAGCTCATTTCTTCCCTGGAATGGAATGACATGTCTCAAACTAACACTTGGCCACGATACTTTATTATTGTTGGTGTGATTTCAGAGTTATAAGGAAAAAGCTCTGAGTGTTGATGGGGAGGACTTGCACTCTTGCTTCATGGTGCTTAGAATTTTAAAATAATCCCTTGAAAGAAGAGCACAATTGGAATCACAGTTCAATGTGGTGATTCTTCTCCCTGCAAAGTCTACAGAGAGCCTTACTAAAAGGGGGGAAAATCGTCTGTGTGGCCTTGAAACCCTATATAATGTTTCTGTGTTGGGCCAATAAAAAATATCCTAACCGTTATTTTGTCTGAGCTCAAGTCTTGAAGGAAACGTTGGGCTGAGTAGGAAAAAAGTTCTACGGTTACAGCTCTTATAATTCTCAGAGCTTTCCCCCAAATACCCCCTACTTCCAAGCCCTGTCTCCAAACACTCAAACTGTGGAAGTGATAACCTGCAGACTTGGCAGTGTACATGACATTTTACTAAGGGAGCTTACACAAATATTATCTCAAGTGAAATGAGGGTTTAATTCTATTATCTGTGGCTTTTCTTTCCCTGGGGTCAAAAGTACAGAAAGTGGTCATGTTGTCTTTATAGCCCAAGAAACAAAAGACCTGTTTTTAAACCAAATAATTAGTCATCCAGAACTAATGTCCCACAGCACTAACCACTAAGGGGGCTTTAGAGTGATCTGAACCAGTTTGCAGTTCTCCAGACACATCATTTCAGAAGTGCTGGTAAGAATGCGTTGCGGGGGATTCTCTAGAGATGGCTGACACCATAGCCAGGGAAACAAGGAGCGGGGACTCTCCAGGGACTGTGAAGAAACCCTACGACAGCCTGTTTCTCAGAGAGTGCTGTTCCTTGTGTTACGCTGAGAAATTCCATTCCCTGTCGCTTTGGCTTTACGTAGTGCAGGTGTGTGGCTGTACCTGGCACTCCCTTACGAAGGCCAGCAGCCCGCTGCGGGGAGCAGAGTGCAGGGCTAGGGTGGTGCTGGTGGAGCTCCAGTGTGAGCAGCGTGTGCTCTATCATCCTACAATGCATCTGCTATTCTGCAACGGGCATCAGAGCTGTTCAGAAGAAAAAACCTTCCACCCCATCACCCAGAATAAGGATCGGCATAGATCTGCTCTTTGGCTTTGACCAGTCACTTGCTTTTAGCAGTTCTTGTGCAAAACAGGAGTCCAAACTCAGTTCTCTGCCTTTAAACTGTTTGTGATTCAGATTGGGGAGTTCTGAAATTTGCATAAGACTGAAAAGCACCAAAGAAGATTTTTTAGCTGTGGAGGTAAAACCTTATTAACTCCAGTGCCTGAATCCTGTCTCCTCCACTTCTGCTGAGGACATGGGCTCCAAGGAGCTCACAGTCTAGACAAAAGACGCAGGAAAGTGCTGGAGCACTATATTTGCTGTACACTCTGTTTGGCACTGCTGTAGTGTTACTTCTCTCCGGGTAGTGAGTCCTGTAAGGACGAATGAAACAAGCTCTCTCTGGCTGGGATTTTGGCAGTGAATCAGGTCAGAGGTTGTGCAAAAGAGCTTTTGGAACTGGCAGCTGAGGGAGTGAATCGGGAAGGATGCCTGTGTCGGTACCGCACATGTCCCTTGGCTTTGCCTTGGCATCGGGTGATGCTGCAGAAGAGATCTGTGCAAGCCCTACTCCTAAACAGAATGGGAACCCCGAAAGGGTCATAATAGTCATGACATTGGCTCAGGCACTTACGCAGTTAATTACTTGCTACAATTAGTGTCCCAAGCCAACTCTTTTACCCAGTCATTAATTTGCAAGCAGTGCCCACAGTGCTGATTATTATTACTTAGAAGAATGACTCAAATTCAGCCAAAGCTTTCATATTGATTCCATCTCAGCTATGCATTGCAAGGATAAGAGCTGGACTTCTTGTTCACTGCAGGTTCTCAAGGAGAAGGTGCTTAGTTAGTTTTAAAATGCTTACTGTTTTCTCCTAGAAATCCCTATTTTCTCCTGGCATCCACTATGACTGCATATGATTGTCTAACAAATTTTTCAACTACTTTATTTTACTGGTTTTGGCTGGACTGGAGTTACTCTACTTCACAGTAGCTGGTAGGGTGCCGTGTTTTGGGTTTGTGACCAAAATGACCTTGACCACACCGTGATGTTTCAGCCATTGCCAAGCCAAGGTCTGCTCTGTTTCCTACACTGACCCGCCAGCGAGGGCTGGGGCAGGAGGAGTTGGGAGGGGACGCAGCTGGGAGAGCTGACCCCAACTGACCACGGGAAACCCGTGCCAATGACATGGTGCTCAGCAAGAAAAGCTGGGGGAAGAGGAGGAAGAGGGAGACACTTGGAATTGTGGTGTCTGTCTTTCCAAGGAACAGCAGGCGTGATGGAACCCTGCTTTCCTGGAAATGGCTGAACACCTGGCTGCTGATGGGAAGTAGTGAATGAATCCCTTATTTCTCTTTACTTGCTCATGCAGCTTTTGCTTTGCCTATTAATCCATTTTTATCTCAACCCATGAGTTTTTGCACATTTACCCCCCCAATTCTTGTCCCCTTCCTGCTGGAGGGGAGTGAGCAAGCGGCCGTGTGGGGCTGAGCCGCCCGTGGGGTTAAGCCACAGCATTTATGCCACTGAGACTTTCAACTCGCCTCCTTTGTCAGACAAAAACTGCAGTTCTCTCTCAAGATTCAAGAGATACTCTCCACTTTCTTCTACTCCCAAAGTCATCTTGCACCTTTCTTTCAGACTATTTTTTCGTCAACACTGCGTTGGGAGCTCTGAATGAGTGCAAAAATTGCTGCTTTAATGAGGAAGAAATTGAAAAATGTGTTTTGTTTAGAGCATGTGCTAGAGTAATAAGATACAATGATGCTGCTATGGTAGTTACAAGTGAAACAGTCCTTCACCCTAAAAGATACTATGCAGACTCTGTTTGTTCAGATGGTACACTGTCCTTTTGGTCTAAAGCTATTACTTAAATTTTCTACATAACAACTTCCCAAAGATGCCTTTGAAAATTTCTAAAGACAACATGTACTTAATACTTTAATATAAGCAGGTTTGATTCAATACAGATTGTTCAGAAGCACCAAATATCTGTGGATGTATCTTGGGTTGTATCTAAATCTGTACTTCCGTGCATAGTTCTGTGTCTGAAAGCAATCCCAAGCCACATGGTCTGTGAAACAGCGCCATAAGCTTAGTAGAAATACGAACCATGTGAACTGTGATGCCACTAAACCACAGATCTTCCTTTTGTCTGTTTTGATAGCCCTTGATCCTCCAAGGACGTGGAAGTATTTTTCAGTCCAGCAACTGAAAAATACAGCCACTTTGGATTCTGGAAAGAAAAACATTCTGGTTAAATCCATCCCTCTATACTTTTGTTTTCAGACACTGTCTGTCAGTCTGGCCTTTGAAATTAGCACAAATACCCATGAGAAATATAATCCTGCTCAAGGCTCTGAATCAAATACATCGCAACCGATAAATAGTTGCCCTTTGACTTCCAAATGATGTTTAATCTCTGAAGCAGGTACAGTAACCTTGGATAATCTGCTCATCAGTTTTCTAGGTTAAATAAATGGATATATTAGTTTCCTCTAGATTTCATTGTTCTATAATAGCAATGGGAACATAAGATGAGCACCACAAAAAAGAACCAAGAACTGTCTGCTATGTTTTGTGGAGCCTATTAAAGAGTTTCAGAAAAAGGGATCTCTATCACCCATAAAGTGGCTCTGTGCTGCCCAGTGAGATAGTTGGCATTTCTGGGGTGAGGAAACCCTGCTATGGGAATGTCAGGTCTGCTGTGGTCAGATGTTCCCGGCTCGCAGAGCTGTCGACTTAGACCGAGATAACGTGTGCTCCGCCTGGGCCACAGGCGACACTGAGACTGGCGTCCTTGCTCTGCTGGGGTGGAAACAGTGTCGCTCAGTTTCTCTTTTCAGGGTTTGCCCGTTCATTGTCTGTGTCCCAATATCTCTGACTTTGCACAGTAACTTGTTGGAGACTACTTTACTTAGAAGAAAGCACAGAAAAAGAACATGATTGCTTCAAATGTTTAAAGGAGCAATATAAAGAAGGTTAGTTAAAAGAAACTTCTACATAACATTGGGAATGCTCACTAAAAACTTCTTAGGAAATCAAAATAGTGTCAGTATATTTGGATGAAAATACTTTTAAAATTCAGATTCAGCTCAGAATTGAATGAGCAGTTAACAGAACCAATTGTACAGTCTATAGAACTCAAGCAGCTCATGATTTTAATGCTTTTAAGAGTCTTCATTTTTTTCAAAGCAAACCAAGAAACAAAAATGAAGCTCATCTAGTATGAAGTGTTCCCAATGAACTCTGAGGACACAGCAACCCCAACCTCTGTAAGCCTCTGTGTTCATGAGGTGGTGTCCTACTGAATTATCTTGTGGTAGAACACTGTTACACATTGTTTTCAATGCCAGTGACAGCAGTCAGCCAGCCTTCCTTGTCATGTAAATCATCAGAACAATTGGAACATGTACAATTACCTGCCTCAAATCCATACTTATGCAGGACAGACACTCAATGGGGAAACTGTAAAATTCACTGTTTAATGTGATTTACAGATCATTTGGAGAGATGATTTATGGAATTATAAAGGTCTGACATTCGTTGACCACTGAATTACCCTTTAAATTATTCAATGCTTTGGAGATTATTTGCTGACCTGCTGTGACCTAACTGGAGTTGACTATTGTAGCAGTGAAGAGCATCGCCTGCTGCTGCGGTGCAGGCAGGTCACATGCAGATTTTACTCCCTCTTGGTAGTAAAAACAATTCATTAAGTCCAAACTGGTTTTGCAATATAAAGCTATAAAAAAGCATTAAAGTGAAGGTCATATCAGGTCAAGAGTCCCCACATCCCCTTCCAAAAAGAGAGCAAGTTGCCCACACCTCTGCTTTATTGAGGCTGAAATCAGGTTAGGTCCCTGTTTGCCAAATATAACAAGCAAAGCCAGGCATTTTTCAGAAGCTGGTAGAGGTACACTTACTTCCATCTGTCAGAGCAGGCAGTAATCACCTTAACCTGGCTATTAAGGAGGTTTGTGAGAAAGCAGGCATATCGGACATGCTTAGTAGCAGTAACAGTGGCACTAGCTCTATACTCCAGAAGCACTTGCTTGCTGCAATAATAGGTAGTTATGATTTTTTTTTTTTATTTTTGTTTGACAAATAGATCTCTGAAGCCAAAGAAGAAAGCAACAGGAACTTCCCAGCTGTTTTTGTCAGTGTAATACTCAGAGATGATATAGTCTGTGTCATAGTTAGAATATAGAAGTATAGAGAGTTAGAATATAGAATATAGAAATATAGAAAATTTAAAGTTTTCTTATGAATTTCAGGCTATGTGAAAATGAAGGCAATTCCTTGGCACATCATGCTAAATAGTGGAGGTTGACGGGGGGGTTGCTTTTCAGAGAGCCACTGAAATTGTTAGAAAATGTACAAATGCTTAGAGAGATTCGTGCAGGAGTTACCTACCGATCCTGCTAGAAGCTGTCCACACTGCACTATGAAAAGATGACAAGCTAAAGCAGGTCTAGGCGTATGTGTGAGAAGCACTTTGGTAGAAGTGAAGAATCCATCACAGCTGTGCTAGTGATATTTACATATGTTGAAAGCTGGTCCAGAGTTAGACTGTCTCAGTTAGCATAAGGAGAAGAGGTATTTCTTTTTAAAGTTTTGATGAGTACTTGTAAGAAACTATTAAAAAAAACAAGTTCTAAGCTGTGACCCAAAGCCTTTCATGCAAAAACCTAAAGGTCTCCTTTTTTTTCATGTGATTTTACTGCTGTAATAGGTTAGTTGTATGAATTTCCTTGTAGTTCCCAAAGAGAATCACTTCAAAGTGGGACAAACTGTCCTGTGAAGTTGTGTATTGTAAGCTGGCAAAGCTGCATGAAATGAATTGTGCCTTGCAACTTCCATAGAAAATGGAGTAATCTCTGCATTTCCCATGAGCGTGCTATAAAACAGTGGTTCCTCTAAAGCTGAATGGAAGAGTGCATAGAATAAATTCCTTCCTAGATAAGTTAGAGGAACATGCTCTTTAGACTGTGTGTCTCTTCCTGCTCCACGCTTTCTCTGTGTTTGAAACAGACTCTGCTGCTAAATATCTTGATCTGTATTATACTTACTCAGTTATAGTTTTGCAGATCGTCCAAACACAGAATCTACAGGTATTTGGATTTCACAAAAGCACAAGCAATGCTCTTCCCCCTTCCTGTCCTTGCCGTGACTATCTGTGGGGGAAATTGCTAGCACTGTGAGCAATAATCACTAGGCAGTTCTTGGTCTGCGCTGCTCAGAGGTTAGATGGAAGCCCAATCATGAAAGCAAAAGGCTGGAAGTGTTTGGGCCAGTGCTGTTGGTTCACAGGACAAATAACAACAGGCAGCTTCTGTAAGAGCTTCTCGAGCCGCTGTGCTAGCCCAGCCCTGAGATGGAGTGGTCTCCTGGCTTGTGACAGATGCAGTCGGGTGCCAGTTTCCCAGGGAGAAAGGCAGGGTATGGCTCTAGGTTGGATTAGGTCCTGAGCTCCCCTCACCTGCTTACATGATGGTACCGTGGAGGTCGGGTACAGAGGAACACAGGACTTGTAACGTTTCCCATGAGAGGCCACCCTAATCGATAGGTTTACCTTGAAAAAGGATGAGGTGTTAGAAAGCTTGACTTCTATGTCTAAGCAGGTAAGGTATTCTGGGAGTCCGGATGCTCACTTTGAGTGTAAAGTTCCTTGGGGCAAGAGCAGGATCACGATGCATACACACAGCGTTCAGCACCAGGAGCCTGCCCGGTCATGCCTGACCTGTAACAGCCACTTAAACACATGTACTTCTGCATGGGTGAAAACGGGCTTTGATACTTGTGAGGACTGCACCTTGCTAAAAGCAACCTTTTAAATCAGTTTATTCTGTTGTAGCCTGTGTATTGAGGAAAACAATGAAATGCAAATCTCTGCAGTGCCAGACCAGTTCTGATTGAAGAACAGCAACTGATGACCTCACGGTATCGCTTACAGACACAAAACAATGACTTTTCCTCTAAACTTGTGGCTTCTACAGACCATTAATCAGCTTGGGTTGGAGTTCCACATTTTGTCCTTAGGCATTTTGTAAAGTGAATGCTCTTTCTTTAACTCTGAGATTTGTACAGTTAATACGCAAGAATGTCGATCTATCATAATGTAATAGGCAGACTCTGTCCTTTGATACTCGGTGACTTCAAATACAGGTGCTCTGTTATAGACCACCAAAACCCAAGCTGAGGGCTAATATTTCCCTCTCTTTAATGATGTCTGATGCCACGACACAGTCTGAATTTGGAATGCCTCTGTTCCCTCACTGTTCCACACTGGATTTGTGCCTAGCCTAAATGTAAATATCATAGACACTTGCATGCACCCATGTTTCATCCATAGTTTGAAATGCAGCTGCATTTAGTACAGAATATTATGGGTTTTTTTAACCCAACAATTCCTGCAATCTCAGGGAAGCACAGCATGTATAAAAGGCTTCTGCTAACTTCTGTCAGATTGATTAGTTGATTAAAATTGTCACAGCTATCATACATCGTTGGGATATTGGTTTTGTTAAGTATATGGCTTTAGTGGATTCTCAAAAACATAGGCTGTAATATAAACAACATCATTACAGTTGAATTAAAATTAAAATATTAAATAATTGTTAGATTTAATGAGAAATAATTTTCAACTGATGTTTTATTTAAATAATAAATCCAATTTTTATTTTAAAAACATTGCCTTTGCTCAGGTCCACAGCCCACCTTCGGACGTGGCAGCATGGTACAGAGTTCAGGTCTCCGTTCCCTGTCTCCACTCCCATCTGATGAAGTGGGCACTGAGAAGCAGGGACTGTGGGTGGCAGCTGTTACGCAGAGAAGATTTATTTCACATTTATTTGGCAGCATCTGTGCTTTTTGTTTTTCTTTTCTCTTTTTAAAAATCATGTTGTGGTTCTGTTTTGCTTGTGTCAGCTTTGAGGTAAGGAGGGTGTTCAGGTTTCATTAGCCAACCAGTGACAACTTTGCTCTTTCTTTTGGTCACCTTCTAAGGACACTTCTAAGATTTTTGCTTCTGTCCTCACTTTCTCATTCCTCCCACTGTGGAGCTAACAGTGGGCTCTGCAGTCACAGGACTATAGCAGGGACAAGTGATGGCTCTGCTCTGTGTGCAGCACAGCACTGCCTGCCTGAGCCCCATGAGTGCAAGTGGGTGGCTCTTGCCCTGGCTAGGTAAATTTTGTGACATTTGCTTAGTAGGGCTGCTGCCCTAGATATGCAGTCTCCTGTGGTCCTTTCCTGACCCGTATGTTATAAATGCAGGTTATAAACCTTCTGAACTTGCCTTTCTGTGTCCCTTTCACACAGTCTGGCCAGAGCGTGCTCTGGAGCAAGGCTGCCCTGGAGAGGATACTCCTGGTGGATCCTTTCCCTGGGTGGTAGACACTTCAGCTACCTGCCCATCCCCGAGCATTTCACACCTACAGAAATGAAGCTGGTGAGCTGTTAAGTGTTTTCCTCTGCTGGATTTATTGGTGTGAGGAACCTTCATCTAGAAGCTACTTTAATCTTACTGTGAACTGTAATCAACAATCCCAAATATGCTGGAGTTCCCAAAAGCGCCACTCCTGTGCAATCTCTACACCTTCAGGGACTTCACGACTGGTGACTGTGTATTTTTCATTTCCTATTGGCCTTAGAAAGCAGAAGGTTCAAGTGACACACTGATTTCACTAACCGAGTGATTTTTTCCTTTAATTTTGTTTTCTTTTCTCTTTCTTTTCACTGTGACATCAGAAAGCAAAATTTTTGGGCTAAACTTAGGAGCCCATGAGGAAAAAATAATTTATCAAGATAAATATCCACTTTGAAGCTAATTTAAAAATTTTAATATGACTTACCAGAGGACCTGTCCCTTTTGCAGGTCTTCAGCTGAAATATTACTCAGCAGGAGAGGCTGAGTTGTCACGACAAATCCTGGACTATAGTTTTATGCAGTTAGCATAAACCCCTCTTTGCTCCATTTTCTTTCTTAAGATCAGTTACGTGCAGGGGCTGAGGGTGTGTGTGTTTGTGTGTAATATAAGGTACCCTGATCAATCTCACCAGTGTTCAGGATTAGTAATTGACAGTGCAAACTCAATTGCCTGGTTTGATTTTGTCTCTGCTATCTGTTGTGTCAGTGTTGGTGCAATAGCTAGTCGACTGCAGAAAGAAAAAAGCCAAGGGCTCTAACTCACCGTTAGGTGGTGCCCCTGCCTTTTATTGAAAAGAAAAAAAAAAGTGCACACAAAAGACTCTGCTATCCTCATTTTAATTATGCAAATAGAAACAGCTCTAAGAAAGAATCTGTAGGGGAAGATTAAGTTCTAATGCAGGAATAAATGAAATATATATATACACTTTTAATGAAAGAGATTTTGGCTGTTGAAATGGTTGGTAGAGAAGTGCAGCCTCTTTACTCAGGCTCAGTTACGATGCTGCCTGCCAGACCTGGAAGAAGCCTTGTCCTGTTGGGTTGGACACCTGCCCCTGCCAGGGCCCTTGCCCAGTGGGTGTCTCTCACACCTGACCACTGCTGAGTATGGCTATTTTTGTTTCATCTGCTTCTGAGATAAACTCGAACACCCTCCTTACCTCAAAGCTGGTACAAGCTCAGAAAAATGGCAGGTGGGGTGGGGGTACTGTTCAAGATCTGTGGGCTTGGCATGGTTTAGAACTTATTTTACCTTTTTGAGAAAACAAAAAGGTAAAATGTCCTCTCCTGTCCATGGATCCAGGACATTCTGACCAGCTCGGCAAGAGCAGCTGGTGAGAGCAAAGGCCTGGGGAGGTACCTGGTACTCCTGGGTTCCAGCAATCCCAGCAAAATCAACAGCCTCATTTCTGTACATCAGCTTTTCCATTAGCATAATTGAGAATAATGAACTGAACCAACAACCCCAAGGTTGACTAATAACTACAGCTTCTCTGATGATGAAAAGCATTCCATATCCTATTATTAGCAGATCAATGTGAGTAATTGGCAGACATACAACAAAAGCTGCTGGTCACAGAGGTTTCGTTATAGGTTTCAAGTAAAACTTCAATAGGTAAATTTTTATGATTTAAATATTAACTCTTTGATTTAATCTCTTGAAACATTCAAATTACTATTATTTTTATAATTTGCTTACCTGCAATTACAGAAACCAGAACCTTGCATTTGTCCTATCCCCTTATTTCTTACACTTGCATCATTCTTGCTACCCTTGTGATGGCTGTTATAAAACCTGCCGCCCCAATGTTGTGAGTCCCATCTTGGTACCAGCAGCAGCCGCCCTATACCCCCGTCTCAGTGAACGACCCACTGGTGCTGGCCTCACTCTCCGGGAGACGCTGCTCAGGTTTAACCAGTCAGCGGCTCAGTGCTGGAGATTTTCTGCAGTTCTCCTGGCCTCGCTGTTGGGCAAAAATTACTTTCCCTCCTGCACGTCTTCTGAGCATAAAGCTGCAGTGTTCGGCTGAGTGAGGGAACAAAACAGCTGTAATTTTCTTTTTGAAACAGAGATCCAATCACCTGCAAACTCAGAGGAGCTGGCATTGGAGCTGAGTTCTTCTCCCCTTAGCAGGTTGTTGGAGAAGGTACCTGGCTGAATGGGCATCTCCTGTGCTCCACCTCACACCTCCTCAGCAGGCAGATCCAGGGGCTTTTGTGCTGGCTTTGTGGTGGGAGCTTGCAGGGAGGGAGGGCTCGCTCTTGGTGTGATGCGCACAGAGTGCTGGCTAAAAGTCTCCAACCTGCCAGGCCATCACACTTGGCTTCCATCCCTCAGCCATCAGCTGGCCTTTGCTGCTTCTTGACACCTGCCACGTTTCTAATCTGCATCACGTTGTCTACAAAATATGCACACTGCATAAGCAGCTGTGGGTAGCTGATACTGTTTCTGACTTCTAAATCTGCAGGGATATTTTTTAACAAGCTCCTCTGAACTTCCAAAACATAAATTTGATGTTTCTGTGTGCCACTTGTTCCTTCTATTTCAGACTTTCCTGGGAATCTTCACTTAGCTTTTGCCCTGGGAAGTTCACTGTGCGGGGGCTGCGGTGCCTCAGCCTGGTGAGACTGTCCCTTTGTTCCCCAACTGTGGAGGGAACGATACTCGGGAATGTGGTTTGCACCTGTTTCCTTTCTTGCATGTCATATTTGGAGATGAAGTTTTAGGCTTTGTCAAACATAAAACCAAACAAAAGCTGTAGTCATTGGGGCAGGATTTTCTTTCTTGAACTTTTTCCAAAATGACTAGCTGCATGTTACTTCATCTGCAGGTGAACAAGAACATTCTCTGGGGCAATAGCACGCTCCAGAGACAGAAGCAGTTGTGTTGTTGCTGCATGTCTTTAACAGGAGCATGTGAATTCACCCTGATGCCAAGTGAGACAAGAAAAGCGCTGGGACAGGAGGATTCTGTGAGTTTGCTGTCAGAATTAATCTCAGCAGTCCAGCTCCAGATCGAACCCGAGCCAGAGCAGGGCTCCTCGCTGTGGATGGGGAGAGATCCAACCCAACAGATATTTTCCTCATCTGATATACCACACTTCTGCTAAATGAGGGTACAGGGAGCAGCTGAAAGAAAAACAAACTACTTTTAGATAAGCATGGTGTAATTAACATCTGGTTTGTGTTCCTTTGAAGTTCATTGGTTTTTTTTGTTAAGTTTAATTGTCATCCAAGACAAGTTCTGAAATTTCTAAGTTGAAATTGCCCTTAGCTTCTATGAAGATGGGCATTTATTTCTTCTGTTCCTTACCTTGTTTATAACCTTTCTTCCTCATTAATATTTCTTTGGCCTGAGTGAAAAGCTGACCTTGTACAGACTGCCTTTCCATCTTATTTTCATCTGGTACTGTAGGCACCTTGTGGAGCTATTCACACAGAAGCTAATCTGCACTACAAAGCCCTTACCAGCTGTGTGCTCTGGAGGGAGGAGAGGGTGGCACAGGAGAACTCCTACCATACAGCCTACAGAGAAATTTGAGAGTGTGTGCGTGTGTTAGTTAAGCTCTGAGTATCTTACTTAGACTTTGTGTTCAGAGCTTTCCACAGAGCACTGCATGAGTGTTTGGTTATTAAAATCTAACCTGTGGCTGTCGGACCAAGTGTATGTACTGGGTATGTGGAATCTGCTTCTACAGTCCTATAGGCAATAAGTTTGCATCCATCAATCAGCCAAGCCAGGTGTTTCCTTGGTGCTTTCAGCCTTTTTGCAATTCAAAGGGCTGGCACAAGTTGCAGAGTCTTTGACTTATGAACAACCATGTCCTGGTGCGTTGGAGGTGGAGGAAGTGAGAAGAGTTTCTGCCAACAACGTCCCAAGGGCCTCCGGGTTCCAGGAGTGACCTGCTGAGAGCTCAGGGGTGCTGGGGGCAGGGAGACAAAACCAACTCAAACAGCTCTCTACGGCCAGGGGACCAGGAAACTTCTCAAAGGCTGTTGAATACCAACAATCCTGAACTGAAAGGCATGGGCTTGTTGAAAAGTAAGTGTCCAGAAGGGATGATGGTCAGAGAGAAAGCTAAATTGCCATAGCAGACAAAATTTCCCAAGGCACAAGAATACTTGAATTCTAATCTCAGTCCAGTGGGCCGCATATGCCTTTAAATTGGCAAGGAAGCCTTTACCTCGTTAAGTAATCTTAATGCCATCCTTGGCATGTTGGAGAAAGATGCCATTGGTGTATGGCTCTCAGAGATCCAGTTCCAGAGACACTACCAATTTTTACAGAAAACTGGTGTGAATGGGACAGGGACGTCCTCTGTCTCCTGTGTGTCTGTCAAGCCCCATAAAGCCTCAGGGCTGGGCCGCCTTTTGGACAAAAAGCCTTGTTATAATAAAAGTATTTCTAAGAAGCACGGCTGAAGGGGCTTGTGTCCCTGGTGGCAGAGAGAGGCCCTGTGTTTGCGGCCGCCCTCCCCTCCTGCCTGTCTGCTCTTTCTGTAAGGACTTGGTGGGCGAGGAGACAATTATATATCAGATCTTGGCTCTCTGGAGGCTGACTGCGCTGCAGGTTGACTTGATGGAGTAGGAAAAAATCCACCTCTTGTGGAAATTTTTAACGTTCAGACATAATATATTGAAATGTAAAATGCATTCAAATTAGAGACTAGGTGTAACAGCGTTAGTGGCTTACCGCAGCTGGAATTCAGTGCTGAGCAAGGGAACCCAGTGCAGCCCTGCTCTAATTTGGATCAGATGGCATGCCAGAACATGTGCGCTAAATCTGGAGGGTTTTCCGCGGGTATGGCAGGGGGTAGCCTGCGCCACAATCACAGCTCGGATTTGCGGTGGCCAGCCCTGCTCCCGGCCATTGGTCTGTGCACCAAATACACAGGTCATCCCGGTAAAGGGGGATCCATTGCAGGAGGTTGGACTAGTCAAATAATTGTCTGTAAATAAACAGGGGGAGCAAAAGCTCTTCTCGTTCTACCAAACTCCTGGGCACTCCCAGAGCGGGGCTGGCGCGGGGGCCGTGGGGCAGCACACGGGCTGTAGGGTGGCTGGCTGTGCTATGGCCAACAGCCCAGGGCCTGCCGGCACCAGGGAGGGTGCAGGGAGGCTGGTGGCTTCACTCTTCAGGACCAGTGGAGGTCCCTTTGGGCAGGGCACTCCAGGCCGGGTCAGGCGCAGGCTTCCGTGACTGTTTCACACCATCACGGGCCTCTGAGCGCTCTCCAAGGCATGTCCCCACTCTGGTTCAGCAGCCATGGCAGCTCAGGTGTGGAGCTTGTGTCCCTCCTGTGGCCAGGCAGTGACACGCTGAGGGAGCCATTGACCGCCCTCCTGTGCTGCCGCTGGCCCCGAGCTGGAGCGCGGAGTCGGCGTTGTGAGGGTGACCCGCGTTTCTGCAGAAGGGCACTGCCCGTCCTGCCCGGGCTGCAGCACAGGGTGGCTGACACCTCTCCCACATGCTCTCCCAATTCCGAATCTGGCTGAACATGCAACACGTGGTTTCCATACCAAAATGTCAAATAAGGCTTTGAATTACCAGAAGGTAGAGGGAAAACTCTTCAGTATCACTCACGGAATTTTGTAACAGATATGACATATATGAATTCACACCAGTTTCTGTGTCACCAGTCTCTGTCTAAAAATATTACGACTGGACAGTGTCAGGATGGGCAAGAACGCAATATTAGATTTGAGGGATTTTGGCAAGACAAAACATTCTGGGTCTTTTCCTTTGTTTTGCTGCAGAACTATAAAGCCAGACTCAGCAGCCTTTCACTCTGCGGCTCGGAGATGTTGTCACTGTTGCTGTTTCTCTGTGATTTTCATTGCTGTGTGTGACTTCTGCGGAGGACCGTGTGTCCTGTGCCGGAGTGGGAGGTGTTCCCAGCGCGCTCCCAGCACAGCCATGGAGCACAGACTGGGAGGCAGAGCAGCAGGAGCTGTGCCCTGACCTGCCATCAAAGGGGGATGCTGCTCTGCTGGCCCGAGTGCCAACTGATCTTGTTTTAACTTAAGAATGTCAAAATAATATGGAATAAAATACGTGAGGAATGATCTCCCATTGCTCATGGAGGGGAGGAGGGATTCCTTCTCGCCTTCCTGCAGAGTCTGTGGGAGGCGAGTCCCGCTGTGGGAAGGTGGGGAAGGAGAAGGCGAGAGCGAAGAGGAAGGGCCAGGAGGAATCAAAGATCTGCAAAGAGAAACATCGCTGCTGCTGAAGGGAATTGCCCCGCTCCCGATTCATGAAAGGCTGCGTTTTCAACAGCTGGGAGGATAATGATGCTGACAATTATCACATCTTCTTCCCTGCTGCTGTGGGTGAGGATGGCCTTTCTGACTGTAGTCTATGTATTTGAAAATGGGGCTTTTTTTCACGCAAAAGAAAAAAATTGCAATTTTGAGACTTTTTTATGGCTTCCTTATCAGGCCAGTTAAGCAGAGATTGAAGTAATTTGCAATGGGATCGCCTCACCTGCTCTTTCTGTTGAGAGGTGCTGTGGGACACGTCCTTACTTCTGACGGGCTGCCAGCTCTTGCTAATTGTAGCTCGCCCTAGCTGAAGTAAGCAACGGAATTAGGCAATTCTTCAGGCAATTCTTGTCTTCTGCTCAGAAGTCTTGAGCAGTGCTAGAGTGCTAATGGTGCATGTCTGCAGTAAATGAGAAGAGTTTTAAAGTAGGGAGGAAGTGCTCATAGGAAACTCTGAGTGAAAAATGATTTGACCCCCCTGAGAGTGCTTTGACACAATTGCTGAGCTCGGTTGGACAATTGGGCTCCCTGTAGATTTTCTCCAGAGGCTGAGAACTGCCCTGACATGGGGGCAGTAAAAGAAACTCATCTGACTAAATTTCATATAGTGCTCCACAAAATGGCCAAGTGCAGCTATATCTATCTGAGAGCTACATGTATGTGTGAAATGGGAGAAATCTGACCACTGTCCCTACCCACAATGCAATAAACCTCTCCCACTAGCTGAGCACGAGACTTCTTTGCTTTAATAGCTAATTACAGACAGGAGATTCATTCAACACTATTGATAACATATTACTACCTTCACTTGATACTTGTCAAGAAAATACCGCACCTGTTTTGGAAAGGAGTTTCACCGCATCCACTGAAATGGGAGAATTGTAAAGTATCCCCATGGTAAATAAACATTGGTATCAGAACCTGAACTAAATATTTTAATTTCTTTTTTTTGCATTTTGTGCCTGGTTTCTTCAGCTAATATGAAGACTCTAGAGAATAATTTCCAACAAATAATTACTTTGACAAATTTATTCTCATTTTCTGCCTGTGAAATACCATTAATGTATTGTGCTTTTAAAGACTAACTCATGCTTTTCCATCTTTTGCACTAATGATTATAAATATTTGGAATTCAAGCTATGCTGCTTAACAGGGAGTGGCAGACAGCTTCTGTGGTGCCTTTAATTTTCTTTCTCATAGAGACTGAGTTAAGAAATCTGGTGCAAAGGCTTTTAGTGTTTAGCATGCAAGTTCACTTCCACACAGTTTGGAGTTCCCTCACCAGAAACATTCTTGCTGGTTTGACTGTTTATGGCATGTGAATTCGATAGGGGAATGACTGTGCCTGTGGCATTTGGCGAGGGCTCCCCAGCCCTCTGGCAGTGTCAGCGGCCCTGCAGCCCTGCACTTCACAGCACAGCGTGTCAGGCTGGTGGGAGCCGTGACCAGCTGGGACCTTGCTGAGAAGCTTGCAATGAGCTGCTGCAAAACCTGTGTCAGTGCCCTCCTTAGCTGAGGATAAAATGGTGTCTTCAAAATGCTCTTTGGTACAGCAATGCTGTGCAGGCTGACCATTTTCTTTGGAATGGTCTTAATACCAGGCTTTGCCACTTCCCAGAGCAGGCCATCAGTTTGGACCCTCAAATATCTGACTTTAGGCAGGACTGGTGTAAAGAGTGTTGAGACTAGATAGAGCCTCAGCCTTTGGGGAAAGATATTCAGCTTCAGAGTGGAGGAGATTCTTTGCACTGGAAACTTCTTTATTTATGCGAAAGGAAGGTATTGATAGAACAGTATGCAAAGAATATGTCCGATGGTCCAAAGTGTGGCTGCATCTTGGGAGAAGAAAGAAAAAAAATCGCTGAAGTTTCAGCAAATTGGCTTACTTGACGTGGAGTTTAACGCCTTTCCTTGATCTGGGATCCCCTATAGCTGTTAGTGTAACCACAGCTGATGCTTGTGGTAGACTCACTGACTCTGCCTTCCGTGGTCTCAAGTATCCCCCGTAACTTCACCTTTATTCTGCTAAATAATACAGCCCATTGTCTGCAGTTCCCCTCAAGACATTTCAAGCAGTTCTTAGTGTCAGCTGTAATTCTGTCAGTAACTCAATCCAGGATGGGCTCTCACTGTTTAGCAATGCTCTTGAACTCTGTAGCTCCTTGGAAGCAGTTGCTAAATTAATGTAAACAACGCCCTTGGGATAATAGATGATACTACTTTTTTATTTTTTATCTGCAAATAAAATAAGACTCATTTCCACCGGGAACACAACTGGCCTGGTAACGTGATCCTGGCCTGGGCTAGCTTCAGAGTCCACGTTTCTTTGTCGGAAGAGGAGTCAGTCCTGAATATGAACCTAATCAGGCTCCCACAAGAACAGCAGATGGGGTAAAATATGGGAATAAAAATATGGGATGAAATGTCATATTTTCTTTTCTTGAGAGGCCAAGCGTGATCAATAGATGGTTTCAAGAAAACAAAGCATGTGCAGAGATGCCAGCACTTCTGTGTCAGCTGCTGAGTGTTATTCCTGCTCACCCAATTGTCGGTAGATTAACTGCTTGGATCAGCAGCTACAGAAGATCTTCCTGTCAGTTCCTGTGCAGAGACGGGTGGCCTCTGCCATGAGTGGCACTTGCAAGATGTGGGCATTCCCTAGGGTTTGCTGTGCATCCAGGCAATTCTGGATATAGAAACCTAAAGTTAGCAGAGAAAGATCCACCACTGTATACTGTTGTAAAACTCCAAGTAAGTACCCGCATGTTACTTCAGCCTAGTTAATTGGTGACTGCCTTTTTCTAACACAGCAAAGTCAGAATTAGCACAAGCAATACATGTAAAAAACAAGCAGAAAAATGAAGATTTAAAAAAAAAAAAAATCATTTGTCCCTTATTTCCTATTAGTCATCTTCTCCTGTCTCTCTTTTTGAGGCTGATGGGCCACATGACTGAATTAAAGCGTGGCATAAGTGCATTGATCTCGTCCAGGCAGGATCCCTGTCATAATTCTCTGTGGTACATTCAAGGAAGTTCTTTTTCTGCTGACTGCCTGAAATCACAGGTTCTGCTGGTCTGATTCTTATTCTCTATTATGTAATAATTGGTTGACTTTTTTCAAACAATGCCCTGAACTCTTTTTTGTTTTAATTTATTTGAGGTAATCAAAGGATATATTGGGACTTTTTCAAATACATGGCAGACAGAAGCTGAAGTACATAGAAACGGTAGGCAATGTATACAGCTTGTCAGATTTTCATATTTGCCCCAGAAAGTCAAAGCAGATAATTTCTGCAATTAAAATGACTTGTATTTCTTTCTTAGATGCAGTAGAATGTGAACATTTTACCTGTCTCACATAGAACCTTTTCATATGATTGTAAGAGAGGTTTGTGGTATTGTGACACATCAAAGCAAGCTCTCAGGTTTACCAAAAATCTCCAAAATCACTCAAGCTTTTAATGCTTTCTTGGGGTCTCATTCATCGAGTGTAAACCATGGCCCTGAGGAAGCATGTCAAAATCTGTCCTCAGGAGGAAGGTAGGTTGGGATGGAGAGAGCTGCCTTTGAATGGAGACAGCATCCCCTTCGTGAAGGGGACTTGCTCTGTTTCATCAGGCCCATTTGGCTCCTTGTAAAACTAGTCCGGCTATGGGGGTCTCCTGCAACACACATACAGTCCTGCATGGAAACACCCTATTAATTACCGTTACTGAATTCTCTGAGGTGCTGGGAAGCCTTAGTCTGGGCCCTTATTTCATATTGTGGGTGAGATAAAATTGTTTGGGCTCTGAAACCCACTCTATCTTGTATGCTATATTCTGATGGCCTGGGATATAATACATGAGCGGCACACAGAGAGACAAACCTGTGATACTGCGGGCTTTGTGACAACAAAATTCCATAGTGATCTCTGTCTGTGTGCTCACATGTGCTTAAGGGAGGCCAAGACCCCAGGGTTTTCCCCACCCCTGCATTTGGGCGAGGTGGCCATGAAAATGCTACCATCTTTGAAAAGATTCCAACTGATACCTTGCACTCCAGGCTTTCTTTTCTCTATTACCACAGTATCTGTACTCTCCAGCGGTACTTCTGGGGTAGTCAGAAGCAGTCAGACATGGCTTCCGTTTGCTTCGAGGAGCTGCTGCTGCGTCCTGGCTAAAGGACAAGCATGCAACTCACAAGTTTCGAGGTAGTCTAATCCCCCTCTTCCCTTTCACTAAGGAAGCAGACATGGAGTTATAACTCTAACACAAATACTTGTATAAAATGTCTTCTTTCTATGTGAAATTTATTCTGCATCTCATCAGTGTGACACCTAGAACCTACCAGCTTAAATGGACAGGCGGTAGCAAAGCCTCTTGCACAATCTTCAAAATAGTTCTTCTGTTTTCAGGGTACAGGAAGCAGTTCCAGAGTGGGGAGATCTCACCGGAATATAGCTGACACGGAAGGAGGTCTTATCTTTGGCAAAAGTACTTGTGTTTTGGTAAGTAATGTCCTGAAACCTCTCTTGTGCATCCTGTTTCTCAGATGCTGGAAAACATGATGCCTAAGTGTACTCAGTACAGTGCACTTAGACTTGCTGAAAGTGGATTAGGAAGATTTTTTATAACTTCCTGAAAAATTGCTCTCCCCTTCAGTAAGTTTTTACAAGTGTCTTGGATGGAATTTTTAGGATTTTTCAAGGTTCTTGAGACTGTTAATAATACTGCACAGGGCCTCAGGGAATGAGCAAGATGATCTAACAGGTTGTTTCCATCTCTTATTTCTGTGTCTCTTTGATTTAAGGATTTTCTGCATTTATTGGCTGCTGCTTCTCTTGGCCACTTTATACACTGTCTAGTGATTTTACCAATCATAGGTAATGGCAGAGGCTACTTGAAACACCACGTTGCCATGGAAACACAATAGCATCTAGTGGGGTCTAACCTCTCTCTCTCCCATATCAGCCCCCATGGGAAGCAGAAATTCAGGCCTTAAAAATTAATCAATTTGATGTTAAGTTTTGGAAGTGATTTTCTTTTGGTTGCCTGGGTTTCCTGCTGGATGTTCTCATGCAGATTTAATTATTTACACTACTAATACTATATTAAGATTACAGCAACTAATTATTAGCACCAGTAACATCGTAGTTACCAGAGCTATCATAACTCCTGTTATTACTCCTATTGTTCTTATTATTGTTTGTTTGCTCATAAGACTAATTGGATTCCTGGTTCAGTCATCTACTGCTGCAGCCACGGAGGGAAACTTTCAGCATAATAGGGGAGACGTGAACCCGGGGAGACCCTGGGGGCTGGGGGAGGCTGATGATCCTGTGCAGGAAGGTGGCTCTCCAGGGGCCCAGCGCACGCTGCCCACTGGGCTCCATAACGCTGCGCCACCGTTCTTGTGTTTGCAGATGATAGTCCTGATTCTTCGCAGCCCCCTGCGACCCCCCATCAGCACACGCTGCTGCAACCTCCTGTTTGGAGGCCTGTGACTCAAGACTGTTTTTCCCACTTTTACTGATGGTTTTTGGATTCTTATTCCTTTTCTGGGGAAGCACTGACCATCACATGGGCTGCAGCCTGCCACAGACCCTTTACAAGTTCCTTGTCATGATTCAGTGATCACTTTAGCCTGTAGAATTCTGTTATTTTTCTCCTCTTACTCCCCTTTAAGAATGGCAATATCTACAGGTCACAAGGGAAGGAAAGCACCTTTATAATAAAAGTGCTGGGGACCGCTGTTCCTATGGTATTTGTCTCAGACAGGCAATAAGGCTTTATAATTGGGTGCTTAGAGAACAGTAATTTCAGGTAATCTTTAATAATTTGCAGCTTCAAGGAATCCATGGGAACCAGAGCTTTTTATTGTATTCAGTCCTTGTGAGCGGTGATGTTTGGATCAGTTTACTGACACTGCACACCCTAGTGAGCACATGGGCTGGCATCAAAGAGCAGACTAGTGCTGGGATACTTCAAACAGCGTGGAAAAAAACCATACAGCTATTGTTTTAAATTGCCATTACTGATTACAAAGAGAGACTGAAGGTCTATGCTGGGTGAGTTCTGCCTCGTGAAGAGCTGAGCAGACCCAGGCCCACAGCCTAAGAAAGGCAGGTTATCAGGATTGCCCGCTTCTTCCAGTTGCTTTTCTGCAGCAACTGCCGCTGCCAGAGAAGGCTGGAGAAGGAAAAAAAATTACAAAGCCTTTGCAATATGAATAGCTTCTGGCAAGCACATACTGTGTCTAGCTCACTCAGAGATGACATCAGATCTTGTCCTCTTCTGTGGGAATAGGAAGTCTTTAGGAATTTTACCTAGAAGTTGGCTTTTACAGAATTTGCTTAAACTCTAGGCCAGCAGTTCCTCACAGTGAGAAAGCCAACAAACTTATCTCTAGTTAAATAAAGGAATTCAGTGAGGAATAGCCCTGTAAGAATGGTTTATGCTGCAAAATCTTAGTCTTGCCAGGACTGTATTAGAAAATTACGGATGCAACTGTAGGGCCCCTGTCTCCTCCGCTCCCATGATTAGATCAGGCTGTAATGATTCAATACAAAAAATGGAATCAGTGTGTATCTCTAAAGCTTTAGGGGAAATTTTAGAATATAAATGAATATAATCAGCTGTCTCAAAGTATGGAGGCAGCTGCCTGTGTTTGAGAAGAGTCTTAAGCAATAGCTTTGACATAGCAGGAACTCCTGACACATTTCCAAGGAGCATTTAGTTGGAGACCGACAGCTCACAGAGGCTCCCTGTGCCTTTCTAGGTCGGAGCTGCTACAGCCAGTGAGAAGGGTGCTGATGGCTTGGACACGATCAGAAGCTGATTGATCCTGCTGTCACCTTAGTGGGAATACTGGAAATGCGCTACTGTGTCTGGGAATGGCACAAAGCCCAGGGCCCTACACGTTAGTGCTGAGCTTTGCTGGCAGTCTCATTTCTGTAACAGAAATTTGTATGTTTTTCTTTTGTAAACAGCAACAACATTGATGTCCTTGGTCTTGTTAAGCTGAGTCTGCCTCTGTAAAATCTGTACCTAGTTCTTCCGGACCTTGCAGTTCATCTGCTCACTCTATGCTTCTACATTTCTTTGAGAGCTCCTGTTATTTTACTCTTCCCTTCCCTCTCCTGGCTAATGTGTTTCTGATCCGAACCAGCCTGTATAAAAACCCAGAGAGGAGAAACACTCTGCTCCCTTTCCATAAACTGGTAAACCTCTTCCTGAGACTCCACAACCCTCTGGAAGGACACAAAGTACATTTCATACTTTCCAGGTACAGTGCATGAAAATTCTGCTAAGTAAACACTATAAAGTAGGTTTTGAGAAAATATTAGTCACCATTATGCAATTCCAAAACCAAAACCACAAATAAAGTGCTAGTATATTTTGTTTTATTGGTTGTGACTGCAAATACTGTGTACACAAAGGAAACCTTTGAAAACCAACCAGCCTACAATTGTATGCATTTTACTCTTACAAGGCAATTTGTCTAGTAATCTCAGTGTTAATTTTTTTCATCTGGAATACACAGCTGATCCACCAGACAGTGTTTTCGGTAATACATATGAAAAATCCACGTAAGGTGATTTTTAAATTATTTTTTTTGCTTAGCTCATTCTCATTTTTTTTTTTAAATAATCGTATGAGCCCTTCTTTTTTTGTCTTTCCTTTAAATGTAGTGAAAATGATGTTTTCATACACTGTCTTTTCACTTCAAAGTTTTCACAGTAAATACAAGCAATGTGCACTCCATTAAAAAAAAATGTACAAAGTATCTAAATCCTAATTTTCCAGGCCTGCCAGAACTGCATCTGTTTAAACATGTTACTTATGTGCATGTGTACAGTACAGGAAGCCAGAGCGCTTTTCAGAACTGCCTGGAGTTGTATCTTTTTTATTCTTCTCTTTCTCAAAACAATTTTAAATCTACAAGAAAGGTCAGAGGAGGTCACGATTCCTGACCCGATGCTGAACTGAGGTTGCCTGTACCGTCTGTTTGATGCTCCGACCAGGGTCACTGAACTGGGGGTTATTATTGGCTCCCTGTGTCTATGAGGCACAGCCTATCCCAAACAATTTTTAAATTACCACTGGCATGAGCCTGTCAGGAAGGATAGTAGTGGGAATGTCTAGACACTGCCGCCAAGACAAGCTCCCCCATAGCGGAGACACGGAGCACCGGGGGGGGTCAGGGAAACTGCCCCCGGAGCCCCCAGGCTGAAAGACAAAACTCCCATCATGCGCCCCGCAATTTGCTGCAGGGGTTTAGCCAAAGAATTTAAGATAAGGAAATCTATAGGTCTTACAACTGGGAGAATTTTTAACTGCTTTATTGCTTTCCATAGATTCTAAAGCCAGCTGTCTGCTTTTATGAGCTCTTTAAATCACACATCACAGTACCTCTTAGCTTCAGTCACACTAAGCCATCTCTGAATTTATACAGATTCTTCTTGACTTTATTCTTTAGAAATTAACATCAAGGTATGATTTTTAAGGTTGTATCAAAAAATTCTCACCCTTCTGCAAAGCTACGGAACTTCCCAGCGCAGGTCAGCTGTCTTTTCTGGTGGGTAAGGCACAGAGAGGTCACGGGAGGCTTTAAAGGGTCTTTCTCCTGTTCATCACCCTGCTTAAGCAGAACTGCTGGGGAAAAGAGAGATCAAATCCGCTTCCCAACCGTTCCAGCCCAGTGTCCGTGTTTTCACCCTGGGTTTCATTGGGATTTTTTAGGAAGTTTCATCCAGAATGTGCTGGGAACTTATCTAATGTTATATCAAAAAGTATTAATATCATAATTCACACGTTAATAAACACCGTATCATTTATAATAACCATATAGTAATTTTTAACTTTGTACTAAAGGATATTTTTAACAGGAAAATGCCCCGATCTATCAGGTTAGAATGCATCTGGTATTAAATTTTCACCCAGATTTGAAACAAATCTGAAATAAAATTTTGAAATAGAAATGATTAACTTTAATTACATTCTTGAGAAGTTGTTGTTAGTTTTTAAAAGCTCTGCCTTCGGACAGGTATTAAAGAGCTATGGTGTCTGAAATACCCAATTCATCTGCAGAGCGGAGGTGACTGCCCTGATGCTGCAGTTAGTAAAGAGCTGCTAAAAGCTGTGGCTGATGTCACCAAAGACTTTAGACTTTAATCCTGCTGACCTACACCAAGTTAAAAATGTTGCATGGTCTGTCACTGGCAGCTTCTTCCAGGGATTCGGGCTCCCCCGGGATCCCCTGGACCACTGGTGAGACACGCCTGGCTCTGAGGGGTGCCCTGGGCCAACCCCAGCCCCGCGGGGCCCGCTGGCCCTGTCCCCAGGGTGCCCCAGTGGGGTGGCAGACTGGGCACCGGGGACATCTGGCACTGGTGGCCCCCACCAGCCACTGGCTGGTTACAGGGCCAGGAGTGGGGAGCCGCGGACCCGGAGGTACTGGAGTCCCCTCCATGGGAGTGGGAACCCCACGGCTTTCTGTCCGGGCTCTGAACAACCCCTCTCTGGTGGTTCTCTGAAGGCAGCTGAATGGTTATTATTTCCCTAAGGAACAGTCAACCTGTATGAAAACTGGGGCACTTTCCTTATGTCCCTTGAGAAATTCACCATTTTCCAAAGGGACAATTTTCCTGCTCTTCCACTTGGCCCCACCATCCCACTGTTTTATGGTGCGTTTGGGCAAATCCGCATGTCAGTGGGAAAAAGACTTCCCGTTCACTTGTTTCCCAATATTTGATTTCTTAAACCCACACTTCACTTATATTTACACTGTAAAAGATACAACATATAGCACCTAATGGAGCAGAACTCTGGCTCCTTGTACCTTAGGCATATCGTAATTAAGCAGACAGCAGGCACAGAGCAATGACATCAGTTTGCTTAAAATGCAGCAGTCACTTCGTGTAGCTCACCTGTGACAGAGCTCGCTCCCCCACTCAGCAAAACCCCAGTGCTCTCTGTCACCCGGTGGAAAACAACCTAAATACAGCCAGAGCCACGTTTGCAGCGTAAATTAATTTACATTTCAGTTGTTAGCTTATGTGGAACTTTGTAACAAAAGAGATGATACTACACATGCTAATAAACTTTTACAAAATCAGCGGCATTAGGGAAAGGACGGCCCGTCCCTTGCTCCCAGCAGTAACCCTTCGTCCCGAGCCTCGGGGCGGATCGCACAGGGATTCATGGAACGGAGGGAGAGATGCTGCCGCTCGCCCGCTGCTGCCGTGTGTCCCTGCCGGAGCATCACCACGGGCACACCACTGCGAAGGGGGCTGAGGTTGCTGAGCTCGTCATAACCCTTGAGGGCCACAGCTGAAGCTCCGCTTTTGGGGTTGTGTTTTTTGGGAAGGTGCTGGGCTGCAACTGTGACGCTGCTGCTCCGTGTCCCACAGGCCAGTACCCGGGGCTTTCCCGGGTGTCCCCTGCCTACACGTGGGGCAGCAGCAGTGGGACCAAGGAGCATCTCCTGCTGCAGCCCAGTGATGTTCTGGGAAAAAAGAGCTGTTGCGCAAAGTTTGAGAACAATTTTTACCTCTTCCTTCTACTGAACTATGTATTGGAAAATTAATGGATATAAAGTAATGCACTTCAAATTCCCCACATAAGATTAGCTCCTTCTATGGACGCAATTTGGTTTTTTAACATAACAGTCTTGCTCCTCCATTAGCTTCATCCCTTGTTAAATGCCTCTTAGCTGATTAGGAAAAGGATGCTTCTGTGCTCTCAAGGGGAGTTAATCAAGAACAGTTGAAGCAAGTTATTTTACGCTGGCTGGCTTCAGGAGCTGACCTTCATCTGCTGGGATTTTCAGCCTGGGTGGGACCACAGGTCAGTGTATCTTGCATCTTTTTTTCTTACATCCTGTAATAATTGTGTAGTAAAACAGGTTGTTTTTTTTCCTGAAGTTGCATTTGCCTGTGAATAATCCTATTTTAAACCAAACCTCTCTCATGAACTCAAGTACAGCTTTGCATGGCAACAGATCCCACTTCAGAGGACGCAAGAAAAATTGGTCTGCCTCCCTTAAGGCAAATGTTTGCAGAGAAGTATGTTCCTCAGATATGACCTACCTACAACTGCTTCAGCCCATTAAGGTTGGGATGTAAGTGCACATGAAAATAAGGAGCCTTTTGTGGCTGCTCACGCTGACAGCTCCTCTCCGGTCCCTCTGCCCGGGCTGGGCCCAGGAATTCTGGCTGCTCTGCTGAGGGCTGGCCACTGGTGAATTTCGTGGATAAACCAAGTGACAAACTATAGTTGGACAGTTTTAGCTACTGAGGGGTGGGCCACTGGGTATGTGAAGGGGCAGGATTTAACCTGTGGGTGGCCAGCTGGGGTAAGCGATACACGGGGCAGCTCAGTGAAGCAGCCCAGGAAGGCGTGGGGCAAGAGCCCAGCCGAGAGCTGAGATTCCCCTGAGGTCCCAGAGCATTACCCACGAGTGATGTGAATTTTGTAGTCTGTGACAGTCCTGCTAGTTTGGCTGAACATATGACACCTCTGTATGGCATAAAAATGCAGTTTCACAGAAAGGTGATATCAAAACTTGTCAGTAGAAATGTAGGTCTCTTATTTAAGCCATGGGATATGGTTTTGATGCTTGCCCTTTGGGAATACTCTTCGGAATATTCCAAGTTGCAACATGCTGTTGAATGTTCAAATGCAGCAGCTGAATGTCTAATTCAAAAGAGAAAATTTAGAATGAGAAGAAGGAATCATATTAGCAACACAAAATACAAATGGAAAATACAGGCACAAACAGTGCTCCCCAGAAATCAGTCAGTAACATACCCCAGTATCCCCAGCCTCTGGACTTCGCTCACTGTGTCATTATGACTCTGTTTCCCCCTCATACTTCTTGCAACTATCTGCTATAGACCTTTCTAGCTTTTAAGTATTTAAAAATGTGTTTTAAAGGAAAAGTGGTAGTGCTTTTGTTGTTCAAACAATTTAACTCCCACTGTACACCGGAGTTAGAGAAGCCCAAGAAATAAAATTATCGCTGTTACAGAACAGCATGGATCAAGTCACTGATTTTCATCGAGTTGATGGGAATGCCTGAAAAACTGAGATGTTGAGTCTGTTTTTTTCTGGTTTTCAGGGCAGTTATTTCCAATTCCTCACAAGATGGAAACCTGTCATTTTCCCTGTACAAAACCTGCCCATTTACGTGTGTTGCACCCAGAAGGGTTAACTCTTTCTCGTATTGTTTTCTCACCTCCAAAGAACACAGCAGAACATTTGAGGCAAAAGCACAAGAACTGTTACTCTCTGCATATATGGATATTTCCAGTTTCAAAAGCAGTAAATCTCCCCACCAGGGCTGTTGGGGCTCTTGAAAAGGTTTACTCCTGGAGCTGAGGGGTCTCTGGGGACGGCGGGGACCTTCTCCGTGCTGGCTCTGATGGCCAGTGCTGAAGGGGTGACTGCTGACCTGCTTATCTGGTAATTTATATCTACCTATAGCAAACACCTTAAAACTCAATAGTAAGGCAAATTATTTGTGGAGCTAAGGAAAAATTTGTGTTAGTTGTCTTCTTCAGTTACAGAGCAGCCCTGTCGGCCACAGGTGATACCAAGGAACTTGTGAGTGACCAACCCAGAGCCCTCCTGGAGCACAGCCTTCTCTGGGGGCTCTGCCAAGTACTCTTTTTTTTTTTTTTTTTTTTCCTTTTCCCTTCCTAGGTTTCCACATTCTTGTTTACACACAGGTTTACTCTGTGTCCTTGATTTGATGCATGAATAATGTGCTTGATGGGATGTATGTGTGTACATTCTCTTTCCTCAGAGACTGCATCTTGCCCTGATTTGTGTCATCTCCTGGGCAAATATCTCAGTGTTATGGATTGCTTAGAAATTAAGTGTTGAAGTTGCAAAATTATTGTAGCAAGTAAGTAAAACACAGCAAGAGAAAATGAGCATTTCTCTATGGGTTTCTCAATCACAGGAACACCATGGTTTTAGTGATTGGAATACACGGCAAAAAGCAGAAAGTTGCAGGTGTAGTGCTAACAGGATTTTGAAAATAAAAAGAAATCCTTACAATGAACATACAGAATAAAACAATGACATTAGTGTGTGTAAGAACAATTGTCTTTTCAAATATGAATTCGGGAAGACTTTCACAATTATGTCTCATGTTTTGTACATAAAGTCACTTGCACACCTAAATACAGATCTGGTCTTCAAAGAAAAAAAAAACAAAATTTGTTGAATGTAGTCTGAAAATGTTCAATGAAAAAAATTTAAAAAGTAAACACACTTGAATGGTGCCAAATTGTTTCAATCCAATTAACTTGATTTTAAGATGCAACATTTCGTCTGTAGTTTTCATGTGATTTTTTTCTAATTTTCTGACGTGTTGATTGCTGTCAGCTCACACTAAACTAAAACTGAATGTGAGCGTGTGTATAAAAAGTTTTGTCTCTCTACGTAGGCTGCAAAGTAAGTAACTTTTTTTTTTTTGGGCTAATCAGATTCTTACTGCAGTGATAATTCAAAAATAGAGTCTTTTCATAGAAGCAAAGTATTGTATTGTATAGCACTGCCATAGTGTAATTTCACTTGTCTTTGGTGGACTTCTATATTCTGCTTTTGACTTCTTAAAGTACTTCAGTGCATGATGATATTTATGTTCTATGAAAAACATTTAAGGCTTCAAATAATTAATTTTAATTCTTTAAATCATAAGAGCAATTTTTGTTATAATACAGATCATTAGAAAAGGCTAGCAGTTAGGAATTTGCAACAAATCTCATCCATACTAATTGTATTGAGCGTGATTTAAGGAAGGTAAGTCCTATTATTAGCAGGTTTAATAAAAAGAGCCTCTGGTTTCTTCCTATGGATGACTATCAAATCTATTTGCACTTCAGATTTTACTTTCAAGTCTAATACACATTTCAAAGGAGTTTGTATTTACTGATCTCCACTGTAAGCTGCACTCAGGTTTAAGTTTAACTTGTATGATGCATTTTAAAACAAGAAGGTGACAAGAATCTTGTTTAGATCAAACTTAGACTGAATGCTCCTAAATTAGAGAAACCCCCTAAATTATTTGGGATAGCAAGTGTCAGGCTCTTGCCCTCTTACCCCCCTCCAAACTGAGGTGCGAGAGGCTGATTTCAGCATGTGATAGGAATGCATCTGGGAAAACTAATTCCAAAAGCCTATGAAACTGGATGTGCATTTTTGACACCTAGTCATTCAGGAGAAGGAACTCCTAATATCAAATTAGGGCAGTAAATCAAGGGATTTTGTCATGGTTTCTTGTCATGCTGGTACTCCAAACAGGAACACCCCGCTGCATGGTCCAGAAAAAATGCTTTTTAAAAAACTCTTCTTTCTTTTAACTGTTCATCACTAACCAGCTGTGATTGTGTGTGGCTACCTCTATGACTTATCTTTTATTACGCTGCATTACTCAGAGAAGATTTTAATCTCTGAAAAGATGAATTTGATTAAACTTGTGTTTTCTAAAATACTGTGAAACAAAAAACACTTTGAGAAGAGCAGTAACAGTTAAAAAGGAAAAAATGAAACTAAATATGCTATTCTTCCCTTCAAAATATTTTTTTTCTCTTTTCACTCATCTCTTTAAGATACATTCAAATGTAATTCGAATTAAAGCAGCTTCTGTGGTGGACTACTTTTACGTTAGCTAATAAAGAGTAAATTTCAGCAGATAATGTACTTTTGAAATTTTGTCTCTTTATCAGTGTTGTAGTTTAGCAGATAAATTGGCATTCTGAGTAGTCAATTTTCAGAGCATTTGGTTTCTAAAATATCTGCATTCTAAAACATCTAAATAGCATATTTAATTTCTAACAATAACAAGAATCTCACATATTAATTTATTGTGAGGGGGAAGCAATAATACAGGCACAGTTTCAGCCCTAAAGATTTGTACAGCTATATTTTTCATTGGGCTTTAGTTTCTCAGACAAGGTACAAAAAGTGTCTATTTTGTCTCTCAGTCTTCACTCTGAATTTAATATTCATTCTTATTGACTCAAATTCTTCAAAGTCTGTAATAAGCTAATTCTTTGTTGTAAATTTTAACATGGGTGAACTTAATTTTTCAGGGTACAAAGGAGCTTATGGTAAGTAGTTGTGAAGTTAAATAGAAAGCCCAGGGAGCAATACTTATGAAGAAATGTGGCCAAATGCATTTAAAATGCAGAATATTTAAGACATTGCTAGTAAGTAAATCCTTTTCTGTTCTCTGGTTAGCTACAGCAGCTGGTGGTTTTTTCAGTTTTCAGGTACAGTATCAGTAGCATAGCATTTATTTTGTGACAAAGGAATATAAGTTGCCTTGGAGATTTTTAATTAACTCTTCTCCTGTAGCTCTGCCTGCTTATCATTTCAGCTTCACATCAGATTTTGGATATTGTTCTCCAGAAATGTCTTCTTAATCTCCCCAAATTAGCATTTCAGCAAAACAATGTTTCCATAATGCACCATTCATTCCACTTTTTTTAAAGGTACAGTTTGTATTTACAACCGTTTATTCAGCCTTGAAAAGCAGAGGAATCCTAAAGAGGGGAACCTGTATGAACCCTGCAACTAAACCAAATGAATATTCTTATTCTGAACAAGAGACGTCATGGTGATTACTTTCCTACCTTTAATCAGACTAAGATACTTCTTAATCACTTTTTATGATTTGTTCTTGCCAATAAATTAAAGTGATTAGAGAATTTTTTTGAGGAATTTGGATTACTCAGTCTAATGTATTTAATACAGTATTATTAATTTAGCAAATAAATTTACCTTGCAGAATCTACTTAACTTGCTCATTGCCATTTTGGAATGGCTAATTTTCTCAACCAAGTAAATATATATATTATATATAAATAAGAAAAATAAAAGAGAATAAAGCTGGAAGAGATAGGAAGTGCTGCTTAAGACAGTCACATTCCTAGACGTCAGAAAATTTTTCCCTATACTGTTCTTTTTAAAAGTATGAAATTTACTATCGTCAGACCTGTTAATATCATTCAACTAGCAGCCAGGTTCTAGGGGTGTTTTGTTCTTTTTCCAGATGAATTATAAATGTCATAACTGCTTCCAAGAATACAGAATCAGAAGCCTTTTCTACCCTGAAAATGGAGGGATGAGTTTAAGCAAATATGATTTACAGATACAGGGGTAATGCCATAAGCTAGAGGGAGCTCCGCCACAACGAAATACAAAGGTTCAGCTTCATTTATCAATGTGCTTCCCTGGCTTTGTCTGCTTCTGAACATAAAAGACCCAGTTTTATTGCAGATATTATCTACACCATTCTGTGATATGGATGTTATTGTTTAAACTGTTGCTGAGACATAAAACAGCTGAAACCCTCTACCACCACCATATTTATGCCAAACCTTTTGATAAATACACAGTTCTTTTTGTTCACCATCGCTGTCTTTGTCTTCATCTTAATACTCAGCCATCTTTAATGAAAACGCATCCCCTATAAACCCGGAGCACAGACAGGCTTCGGGAGCTGATCTCGTACTGTAATTCTGCAAGTCAATGTCCATCGGTTGTGCGAGAATTCTGGGCAAGCCCTGAGCTCTGCGCCTGCGGATGTGAATATCCTCCTGTTCCAATTATCCCACAGTGCTCTTTCTGAAGTAATTCACACCACAAATTCACCTACCGACAACCTGTTTTATTCCACAACTAGGCTTAAAGAGTGATTGGCAAAGAGAGGTTGGAATGATCTGCTGTTGAAGGAAGCCTGGCTGTTATACCAGAACATTAATAATTTGTTTGCTTCTACTGAGCATCTTGGAGATAAAGCAATCCATTAATAGTCCCAATAATTCTATAGTAAGCTTGTTGCCCATCGTGTAGTATTGGCTAAAGGACAGAATCTGTCCACTATTATTATTAGACACAATTTCAGTATAAGAATGATTTTTAGTTTATTTGCACCCCCCCCTCCCCTCTGTGCACTCACATTTCCTGGCCTACATTTGAGGCCCTTCTTTCTTACCTCCTGGTCCTTCATCTAAGCAGATGGTATTGCTCTAGTCATAGAGATAATAAGAAAGTACCTAATATCTTCTCATTGATTTTTGTTAATGAAATACCACTTCACAGAGAAAGCAACAGCTGAAACCATCAAGGCTGGGTTGTGGCTGCATGAATGAACTTTATTTTTGTCTATGTTGGGTGTGTAATTCATGGTGAATCATTTATTAAACGAATTTGGCCTCTTTCCTGTTTGTGGAATACCCACAAGCAAATTGTGACCTTATTCCATTTTTTAGAAACCATGTTATTGTTTTCTTCTGTGGATTTTAAAAACTTTCCAATGTAATTGACCAACTCTCTTCTTCTCCATCAGCACAATGAAATCCATCGGGTAGGCACAGTGTTCTCCTCTCAGGAAATAGGCATAAGCTCTCCAAACAGCATTGCTGCAAATGTTCTCCCACTATAAATTCAAATCTGAGGTTCCAAAGATGCTGCAAAGAATACTCCAATGTTTGCTGTGTATCAACATTCCTGAGGATAAAACCGAGCAGCCTTAACTTCATTTGTGTGAAACGGCCAGAATAAGGCTTAGAACCAGGTCTGGCATTGGTCACCTGAAAGGGCCACCTGAGCCTGTGACACGTGTTCTGGGTGACGTCATCGCAGCAGAGAAAACTCTCCCCTGCAGTGCTGTCAGAGCATTCTGAGCTTGGTTCAGACTCTGCTGACACTCTCAGTTATGCTTTGGTGTTACAATGATTAGAAATTAGATCAGATTTGGATGCCAAGGGACAAGCAGACAAAAGGCTAAACCAGTTTCTGTAGCCTCAGTAGATAAGGAGAGCTTGGACTGCCCTTTCCTGGTCTCTTTCTCTACCCACCAGCTCAGGGGAAATAAGTAACCCATAGTCTGGCATTTCTCAATCTGGGCACCCCTTGCAAGCCCCAGCCTTTCACCTCGCAGGTACCAAGGACTTCGCAAGGCATCTCAAGGTGATGCTCCAGCCTGGGACAGTGACTGCTCAGCTAAAGAGTGAGATCTTTTGCGCCACTAAAGAGCTTTTGATAACCCCGTACTTGGGTGAAGCTCAGAAGGTTTCTTGATCAGAGTTCAAGCCAATGGAAAAAACGTTAAATACCTGCTTAATGTGCTATGCATTAGAATGAAGTGAAAAGAACATAATGGTGATGGCATTGGTCCCTGAATTGTTTGGTGATCCTGAGTATAATTACCAGGCAGAACATGCAGTTCTTCTGGATTTATATTGCATTCACTGTCCAATTGCAAAGCAGATATGGTGCAAAATGGGCCCTTATAATAGAGTGAAACCCTGTGAAGCCTTGTCCAGTTCAAACAACTAGAAAAAAGAGCAATTCTCTTGTTCTTCGGTAAAAAGGAATAAAAAACTCTGATGTGTTTCCATCTGGGAGCAGTACTGCTTTCTTCTACCTGTCTGTACCAGGGAAGGTGTATAGCCTTTGTTGTGGTACTGTTACTGCACGATGTGTTTATCACACAACAGCTCCTGTCCCAGGAAAGCAGAGAAACATCCACATGAAGTTGATGTTGCACCAGAGACATGGAACGCTCCCTGCCTGCATAACTCAGTGCAGCTCTCCTTGAGTTTGGGTTTTCACCTCTGACATTTCACCTGGGAAAGAACTGGTGCATCCCAAGCACATGAAAACTTTGCTACTCACTGGGCAAGTGAAAATCAGCATCTTCCAAAACATCAGCTGTTCTGGGAAGAGGGAGGCACTTCTACAGGGAAGATCAGCTCTTGCCTACCCTAGTCATTAATGGCTCTGAGGGGGAGTCTTGGCTCAGTCATGGCAGAGGGTCGGGGTCTCGGAGTGTGCTCTGCTCCCGCACGGACCCTCCTGGCTGCTCAGCGTCCCGCTCCGCTCCTCGTCCCGCTGGAGAGTGATGAAAGTTTTGGCAGCGAGGTTCGCAGTTGCAGGACCAGCCTTCACAGCCGCCTGCCTACGGGTCAGATCTTCAGCGTGCGGGGGTTAATGGAAAGACTATTATCTGCTTCAGTGGGCTCCAGAGCAGGCCCTGCCTGAGTGGCAGATCCTTCTCAATAAGTATGCAAGAAATGTTTATCCTTCTGAGAACTCTGACTACAGAACTGGCGTTAATTTGCAGGTCAGGACATTTGTTTCCAGCAAAATGCCTGAACTTGTTTCTTTAAGGGTTTTAATTTCTGTAACACAAAAGCAAAATACTTAATAATTTGTAAATAGCCTCAAAGATCACGCAGGAAAAAGGACTTGTTTTGAAAGTATTTTCCCTTTCCCTCTCTCAACTGGAAATAAACTTTCCAATGTAGATGTTTTAAGAAAAATATTTTTTTGGTCAGAAGTGCTAAAACAAAACTGGTGCTTTCCCAAGAAGTCGGGGCTGCTTACGCAAATGTTTACCAACATCTGTCTCAAGACTATGCAATTGTTCTCCTGTATTTCCTTAAAAATATAATATAAAAGCAGAATGTGATTTCTCAGTTCTGTGCCCCTGATAGTCACTAAAGCCTTTTATCTGAGAAATTCTCTTGAAAATGTTTTTTGCTTTATTTGATATTTAATATTAAATATTTCAATATTAAGAAGTTCTTACTGGTTTTGTGAACAAACAGGCAAAAAGCAGTTCTTAGAACTGGTTATCAGAGCAGGGGTGCTGGCCCTGGCTGGGTGCCACAGTGAGGCAGGGCTGGGGGAAGCCACGCAGCCCAAAGGGTGCTCTGAAAGGTAATTTTAGAGTTAGCTGTTTGACAATCTTCAGTTTGTTTTCTGGGTTTGCTGAAAAGTCCCGCTCAACACCTTTGTGAACCGCCTTAAAACAATAAAAGCAGCTTTTAAACAGTGTTTGTTTCTTTGGCATATATGATACTGCCTTCGCCTTCTGATACAACCACTTGGGATGCAGCCTCATAATGCAGGTTTCCTGTCACACTGGCACCTAGCAGGTTGCCATAGTGACAGACATAAGAAACATTACTTCAGAAATGTTGCTTTATTACAGTTAAAGTGCATTTTGAAAAGGGATCAAATTTCAAGTTACTCCCTGTGTTTTATATAGGAATAAGCAGAATTATTGGCTTCTACTAATAAGCATTAGTTTGAAGCTGTCCCTCCCCCAGCGCACCCTCCACAGTTCGTTGCAATGTCCTGGATGTGCTTCCCACTGCTCTTAGGTAAAACCGGCCCAAAAGCCCCCCTCTCTCTCTCGGTACGTGCACAAACACACTTTGCTGCTTTGCCACGTTCAAAACAGCCCAAAAAGTGCTCAGTCACCACTGCCTTTGATGTGCCGTATCTTTTATTTATAAAGAACATCTTTCTTTAGACTCCATCGATTTTGTTCACATTAATGTAGAAGATACACAGAGGGGGACATCTGGGGAGATTTCTGAAGTGTTCCTGGGTATGTTATATTCCAACAAATTAATCAAATAACAAGCGGTCTGTAAGCGGCCGCGCTGCCCGGCCGGTGCCGAGCCATCTCCGACATCTGGGATGGGCTTCCCCGCGCCAGCACCGAGCCCGTGGAGATTCAAGCTGAAAATCTCATCATCCATCGTCTCCCCGCGGTGCGGGCTCCATGGCACAGCTGGGGCAGCCTGGGGCAACCAGCACCCCCCCTCTCCCCTGATTAAACCTATCCCCACCATTTTGCCTAATCAATAAGATTAAAGGGTGCGCTGTGGAGGGGGAGGAGCAGGGGCACAGCTTAGAAACAGGTGAATTGAGGGTTTGCAGGAGGAATGTGCAGCCCCTGAGAGCCCTACGGCCACCGGGCTCCCTGCCTCGCTGGGGCTGGTGGCCAGGCACAGGGGCTCCTCCCGCCACGGCCAGCACCAGAACAGGGCTATTTGCCACTGGGGAAAAGCATTCTCCTCTGAAGCAGAAAGGCCTGAAGTATTTCATTTTAGGTATTTGGAAACGTATATGAGAGGTGATGTGCATTAACGTCCATGCAGGACACGGCTCTGCCCACCCACCCGAGGAGCCGTCGCAGCAGCTGGGGCTTTTGTGAGTGCACAGAAACGTTAAATCTGCACTTTCCTCAAAGTTATACCTTTCCATTCCGGGTTTAATATCACTTTGCTGTACACAAGTGGTAAGCAGTTAAACCAGTTTGGAAGTACAATTCATACCCCATGACTGTTGCTGACTGTGCATTTAAAAACCTGGTCTGAACCAACCACAAAAAAAGTGCCCATTTTACTCCCATGGCTGATAGCTGTCCTGCCCAGAAGTTCCTTTATAGGAGGGTAGCTGTCAATTATTAATACCATTGTGATTAGTTGATTGACTTCCTAACATAAGAGGAACACAGGACAGATCCTGCTGCTTTTTGGAACGGAGCTTAGATCTATGACTCAGATTTTACAGCCTCTTCTTTGACATCCTTTGCTTTTTCTTTCTGTAACTTGCAGACAGAAATTATTCATAGTAGATAGCTGCAAAGGCTAAAGGCAGTATTCAAATCCTATGCTCTTGTGCATCATTTATGCTAATATTTTATACTAACAGAATAGTTACAATGCAAAATGCTGGTTTCAGGCCTATCCAGCATGCTCCTTCCAGAGCACACCGTCCAAGTCAGATTCCTTCACAGAGAATGGCCTCACTGTTCCAACAGCTCCGTCCCTCCCGACTGCTGTGACCCCTTGTTCCCCGGGCTGGGAGCTCTAATGAGTTACTCTGAGATTCCCCCAGTGCACCCCATGCCGTGAATGTTAATGGTCTTCCTATTAGGGAGATTAGACTTCTTATTTTACTTCTTGCTCATTCCTTGTCTTTCTACTTAAGCAGACATGACTCTATTTCCATTTATTTAACACAGATCTTCAATTACCAAGACAAGCAACAAGCACTGGCATCAGATGAATTCTTGTCTTGCATAATTTTATTTTCCTGTCCAATGGTTAGCAACTGGGCAAAGAGGTAGATTAATGTGTAATGCTCCAGGTGTATTGTGACACTGGAGAAGAGGAAAAATAGTTAACATGGGGAAAACATCCTTTTTTTTTCCTGTCTGGAAAAGACTGAACCTCTCTTCTACTGAAACTTTAAAAATAAGAGTGAAAAAAAGAGCAGAAACCTGGCATGGGGAACTGAAGACCACAGCTTCAGGTGGGCACAGGCAAAGTGGTGATTGTGGGAAGTGTCTGCAGCTGTGATGGTGGGAGACCATCAGTGGTTCCTCTAAAGGGCGGGCCATGATTTGAACCATTTGGTGAATGTGGAGCCAAAAGGCAGAACCTGCTGCAGCTTCCAACAAAGGCTGTGGAAGAAAACCTGTACCAGAAGGAGTTCTAGCATCAGCTTGCTGCAAAGAGCAAAGGACTTGGCGTCAGGAGAGGTGAGGCTGGCTGAGGGTTGAGCTCCAGATCTTGAGTTAAACTGTGCTGTGGCTTTTCTCAGGTGTGGGAAATGGGCTGAAAGGAAGCAAAATGTGACAGACTTTGTGTCTGATGGTATTCTGTATACCCTCATGCAAACATTGTCTTTTCTTTCCTTATATCCCTGCATGAAACCACACACTTGTGGTTTGCTGTGTAATTAGTTTTGGTGCTGAGAGAAGACAACAGAACTTCTTGTTAGATGGATTAAAGGGATCTGTGCTCTACACCATTTGAGTGACAAGAGCCATGTCAGAGCAGAGGCTGCCAAGAGTGACAGCGCACCCGGAGCCAGATGCTCTCTCCTGCTCGGAGTGGTGAGGGGCAGGCACAAACTAGCCCCGTCAAAGAGCAGCCACAGGTGACTGGGTCAAAACAGCTGGGGCTGAGCCGACAGGAGTCACTCCTGAAAGCAAACAGCACGATTCCTCCTTGGCTTGGTTGAGGCTCTCCTGCTGAGACTTGTATCTTCCTACCAGGAGAATCAGAAAATGCTTTCAGGTCTAACAGGGGGAAGGGGAGGAGGTTGGCACCAGCTTTGAACAAGTATTTCCTAGGTTGCAGCCACCAGTTTGGAACAGTGTTTACATGCGATGTGCAGAAACAGTAATTCTTGTAGAGTAAAAGAGGTTGGAAAGTAAAATATGATGAGAAAAACAGAGTTGCCTTTTCCTGAGGCACAGTATCAATATATCTGAAATCCAGCCTTCAGGTCCATTGGCATCTGAAGCCAGAGCAAAAGACGGAGGAAGGAATCAGAGATTCCTTTCAGTTTTCATTTCTGTGGTTTCTGTTTCATTCTGTTGTTCTGCCAACAACAAATGTCAGTACAGCTGACAGCACGGGAGCGCTGCAGGGAGGGTGACTGTCCGCAGGGCTTGGGCCCAGTGATGGTCTACCTGGATTCCTTAATCCTGCTTATTGCATTAAGACTATTGTTCAAAATAGTTGGTTTCCAGCTTCCCAGGCCCTAGCAGCACGCCAGCAGTGTCACAATTATTCAAGATCCATATCCTTCAGGCGCTGCAGAAGTCAGCTGGTGAGGAATGAATGCTCCAGATTTGGATTCACAGAATTAATTCCTTGCTGGAAATAAACCTCCTCTCCCATGGAACCTTAGTTCTGAAATCTGCAAACAAATCAAATCTGCCTTTTCTGTCTGTAACTTATATAAACATATATCTAGTTTAATGCAAATTTTAATAAGCATGAAAATTGGTGCCCTGAAATTATATGATAAAGAAGAGCCCATGAAACAATGGGGTTTATTTAACAGCTTCATTCCAAAGGACTGGAAAAGGGAGAGCGAGCTCTGGCCCAGCCAGTGCAGAACAGCCAGGGCTGGTGTGGGCACAAGGCGCTTCCCCATCACCTTGTGAAGCACCGAAGCGGCACCTTCCTGGGGCTGGAGGAGCTTCCCCAGCTCCCCATGCTCTCCCTGGGCACATGTGGAGCTGCCGGCGCAGGCTCCTGTGTCCAACACGTGTCTGTGGCTATAAAAGCCTGGGCAGAGCTTAGGCTGCAGATGTGCTGCGACTGCACAGACCATGTGGACGAGCATCCTCTCATCACTCCCTTATGTTCTGCAGATCTTTGTGATCTTTACCTGTTGTGAATCATCTTGTGCCTCGACTGTCAGCTCTTCAGGGTAGATAATAATGATGGCAACATCAGTAAAGCTGCAGTTTAGATGGATTCATGTGTGGCTGAAAGATGTGTGCCAAAGCAGCGGTGAAACTGTTGTGAAATGTATAAGGAGTAATAGGGCAAGAAGGGCAAAGAAAGCGATTTAAATGCTCTAAAGAAGGATGAACAGCTGTGTAATACTGATGCAGAAGATGAGGAAATAAATCATTTGGTGATGATCAGCAAAATAATGCATGAAAATAACCAGCAGGGTGACCACAAAACCAGACATGTGCAGAGGGTGAGGCTCAACATAGCAGCATCACAGCCATTTGATCAATAGTAAGAGTGTTGAAGCTGAGAATTGCATGCAAAGCTGTCAGGGCACATATAAGCCATAAAATCTACAGTCTCTGGTTACAAAGTGACAATTGTCTTTTTTTTTTTTTTTTTGCACCTTACCCTATGACTCTGAAATGTGGACAAGTTTGTACAAGAACATCAGAGGAACTAGAAATCATTAATCAACACCACCTCCAAGCTATTATGCTTATAAGTGTCAAGACAAAATCAAATCATGAGTAATGATTTTCTGCAATACATTTTCACAAACTGTTTCCAAAAAAATACTTAGAAAAATATCAGCTTTTCTGGACTGCACTTTTTTCCTGCTGAAAGAAAAAAATACATTAAACCACAGTGATATTTTAATGGACAGATATAAAATGCAAAAAAGGGGTAGAAGATCTAGGAAGAAGATCTTGTCTACAGTAACACAGAGCTCAACAGAAGTCCATACGACACCCCAAGAATGACTCTTTCATGTTAGTTACAAACCAGAGAAGAAGTTGTGAAGTAGCCTAAAAATCAGGAATCAGACTTTGTACCTGTCTTGCAACTCACAGAAGCCTTTGGAAAACTGAAATTCATGATGGACAAGTGCCACTAGAACTTCTTCTGTTTCACGAATTCTTAGTGCATTGGGTTGTCTCTCATTTAAGAACATCTTTCAGCTTTTCTGGCCAGGAACTCTAACTGAAGGCATGCAGGCATCTGATATTTTCCTGTCGCCCAGGGTATTTGCAATATGATGGATGAACATTCAATGCTTTGCATACATCCTACTTCTGTTGCCTCCTTTTTATCATCTGAAAATAGAACTTCTTATTAAACTCTTCCAGATCAGGAATTTCTTCATTGCATTTGAGATGAACAAACACCTCAGGAGAAATAGTATCATCATGAAAGGTCAGAGCGGTTCTCTGTAAAACGGCTTAAGAAAAATATTGGGATAGGTCAGACAAACTTTTCAAAACCCAAATAACTGGGAAATTGTCAGCCCACTTCAATTAAATGATCTTACATTTACATTATCACCTGAAATAACAGTTATTTCTGTGAATGTTGAAGCATTTTATACTCTTATACCATGGCGCTAAGAAGCATAAGGCACAGCTACAAGCTGTGCCCGAGGCTGTCTCTCGTGAAGGTCTCACCGCCTGCGTTCGGTGTTGGGGCGGTGGCTGCGGCCAGTCCTGTCCCCGAGGGTGGTGCTGCAGGACCAGCCCCGTCCCTGGCCTAGCACCCGGCTGGTGGCCGTGGGTCCTGGCGAGCCCAGGGCGGCCGTCGTGGCACTGTTGGGCACCGAGGGTGTGCGCAGCCGTGCCCCGTGGGAGAGCCCTTTGCCAGCCGGGGACCATAATGGCTCCTTACCCCGTCCCTCTCTGTGAAATGTCACTCCTTCATGCCACACCGCAGCCGAGGATCCCACGTCCTTATCTTGACATTAAAGAAATAGATTTAATTGTCAGTCCTCTTAAACAAGCGTTTAATTCCATTCTGTGGGGACTAAAGACACTCTTAAATAATTGAGCGGCCAAGAGATTGGTTATTTCTGTTTTCATTGCCCATATTGATTTAAGTGTAGTTAATCCTTTCAAATACCCATGTCACACAGGGCCTGATGGCTCTCTTTAGGGCAATATTGTTCCTCTGGCTAGATTATTTGACATCAAGCATTGTAATGTCACAATAAATCCTTCATGTGGGCTGTTCTCTTCAAAGAGAAGTAGCAGATGGGGACTTTGCCTCTTACATTAAACTCTTGGTTTTACTAGTCAGAAGTTGGGCTTGTGAATAATTTTCATTAAATTTTCTTTTGTGCCTCATAAAAGCTACCTCTGCAGCAGTGACATTAAATAATCAGAAGCCCAATTAAACAGGCATGCGGACATAAAACAAACCATGGTGTTCCCCTCACTGCAAATTAAATATAGTTGTGTGTAAAATAATCTCATTTGGGATATAACCCAATACAGAGCTTGTGGAATGGATTTTACAGACAGAAGTGGGGATGGCTGAAGCCAAGAACCAACAGACATGTTTTACAAGTCATTGCGACTTTTCTTACTTTGAGTTAAGTCCTAAATCTGTCTGTCTACCTTGAGCTCCATCCAATTAGTTGAGTGATACTCCACTTGTTACTTACAAATGGATCCAAATGGACCCAATGAATATCTGTTCTCCGAAATTTCCTTTGGTTGATGAGATCGTCTTTGTTTCCTCCTCTGCTGTACTTTCATCACCTCAGAGCTTCTTTATTTAACCTGAGTACTAATGGACCCCATCAGCTCCCGCCGGAGTGTCCAGGGCCATGCTGCACCAGCCCCCTCAACGCTGCCACCGCTCCCTCTCCCCACACATCACGGACACAACTTTGTGCTGCCCCCGAAAGGGTTGGTTTCCCGGGGGGTGCATCAGGAAGCACAGGACCAGGGTGACTTGGTGATACCACCGCAGCCATGGGGAACAGGGCCAACAGGGGGACTGACCAGGCAAGGAGTCTCATCCCACTAACGAGTAGGCACAGGTTGCTGGCCTTTTCCTCTGGATTGATTTTATCAAAATATAAGATAATGTTTCTATTGGCATTCATGATAATCAGCGGAGAGCTCTGAAGTCCTGGTCAGCTCAGCTGACGCGGCTCTCTCCTCTGCTGATTCAAGTTTTACCACGGCACTTCTTTGGCAGTAGCAATAGCAGGACCAGAGCTCATGGATTTCAGTCTGTTCTGTGGGGAGTGGGTCACTCCAATATCATAGAGTCACAGAATGGTTTGGGTTGGAAGAGACCTTAAAGATCATCGAGGATCTTGATGCTACCTGTACCAGCAACCTTCATATTAACCAAGGAAAAATGATTCTTTATTTATTAATAAGAAATTCTGCTTTTATTACTGCCTTTTTAGTAACCAGATGTGTATTTGAATTTCCTGAATTTTATGCATCATCTGGATGAAGCATCTGGATCCACCTCATTGTGTAGCCTTTACTGACAGAAAATATTTTGGACTGGCAGCTAAAAGGAAACAGAGGGAATCAGCTGGTGGTGTTCAGTGAGCTCTGGAGCCTGCTGGACCATCCTCAACGACGGCAGGGTGCTGATCCAAAGCAGAGGGGAGTCCGTAGCCCTGCAAGATACTGGGGTTCCTTTCTGACCCCGCTCGGGCAGATGCTGATTTTCTACATTTCTGAGCAACGAATTCTCGCTTGGACTCACTTGGAAGGCAGAAATTTTCTGTCTATAGAACTGGAAGCCACTGGTAAAACCTGCAGGAGCAACGAGCTCACATTTCTACGGACACCTACCAAAACAAAACCTGTATTTGGAGCTGCAGGTGGACGTGCCTTTCCCTTATCCTCACGGCAGTGAGTATTGAGCAGTAGGAAAACTCTTGCAATGAGTTTTTGATCATTTTGATGTATCTGAGCCTGTCATTGGTGCACAACCTCCATGGAAGAGGTCCCCGCCCTTTTCTGCCATTTGAACGACGCTTCCCTTCAGGGTATTCTCAGAAAAGTCAAATGATGTGTTCTGGGTGGTGCAGCCTGCGATAAATGCCGTGAGCTCCTCCCCTCGAGCGAACGGAACAATCCCCGCAGACCTGTGCAGGCGTCACAGACCCATTCTTAATGAATAATGACTTCTTAAAGTCCAGAAGTGACTTTTACAGTGGCCTGGTTACACAGAACGTTGTGTCATCGCGTTCCCCACCAGGGGAAGAACGTGCTGCCCAGGGGTCAGACAGTGCTGGCACAGAAAAGGCCACCATCAGCAGCAGAGCGCCGCATCCTCATCTGATGGCCCTGGATGCCTGAACATCGGAATTTGCATGGAGGAGAGCTGCCGGGTTTGCTCAGTATTAACATGCTGAGCTGGACAGTGAGCAGAGACGTACCTCAAAGGTGATGCAATGCTTGAGATGGACAGTTGTTGGCCAAGATGGACAAGCAGGAGCTCCACCTTGTCTGGAAACCTTCTCAGCACTGATAAAGTTCCGTCAGGCACATCACATCGGATTCCTGCTTTTCTTCCACGGTGTGACTAATGCACTGCCAACAGTCAGAATGAGAATATCGTCTCCTTCTTCAGCAGGAGCAGCTTCCTTGTGTCAAATGAGGTTAAAATCTCTTCCCTCTCAATTGTCACCTGTGTGTCATGGCTGTCCATTCTGAGTAGAAAGATGATGCCCAAGAGCAAAAATGTGTTAGAAAACCAGGCAGACAAGGATGGTCTGCAAACCCAAATAAGTATGTGATTTAGGCTTTGGTTTTGTGCAAGGGCACAGACACTCGTTGCACTGTGGGTTCTGCCAAATCAGTTTCACGTTTGTTCACTGAGTAGTGAATTGGTGTCTGTTACCTGCGTGGGGTGTTCACAGCACAGCAGTACTCACAACATATTTTTTAACCTATTGATTGCCATTCTTGCATTATCTTGCCACAGAGCTGCCCTCAGCTCTTTCTGGGTGGTCAGATCTAGGACCTGCAGCAAGGTACAGATGAACGTGCACTTCAGTTCAGTCCTTCTAACGTACATTCAATCGCTTTTTTTCACAGTTAATTTTAAGAAATACATGTTACTGTCGAATCCTGTCCTTATTAAGTAAGAGTTTACATATTTGATGCATTTTTAAATGACATTTTAAAGAAGTTTTCTTAAGATTATAATGGAGACAGTCTGTCAAGAATGCAGCGAGCAGCAGCGAAGGGGAGCATTCCAAGGGCATTACCGAGGCCTCTGCAGCCGCACACCCAGCACGCAGGCTTTGCTTCATTATGCCTAGAGGTGTAAGAATAGCTGTGAACAGCTAATAAGAATCAATGCTATTGGAGACATCTGTTTCAGTTTTCATTTTTCAGTGTTATTAGTGCTTATTGGTACAAGGCTCAGGAATGCAGCCAATCCCTTTGAAGTGAAGTGTATTGTAAGGCTAGAGGCGTTGTGAGCCTTGTTGATGACCCTGTGTGTAACCTTTCAATTAAACATCCGTAATGCACGGAATGAGAAAAGACCTCCTTAAAAGAGAAGACTGGAATACTGAAAATCAGGTCGCTGGCATTTTGGTATTCATTTTGGATTTTAGAAAGTAATCTCCAAACAAATAACAGGTTCTTTAATTTTTCAAGATCCTTTAGTTTTTAAAAAAAATCTGTGACTCTGGTCACATGAATATGCCACTGTTCTTTTGGTTATTAATATATAATAAAAACCCTTAATCTGTGCACAGTACAAGTCACCAGAGAAGAGATGGCTGTTTTCCCTAAACCTAGGAAGTCAGACAGAGACCAGCCGGAGCTGAAGTCAGCCAACTCCTATTTCCCTCAAAAAATCAGTCCTCATCGCATCCACCTAAAACAAAAGCTGGGATCAGGAGGACAATCTGACTTGTCAATACATTGATCTGCATAAACTCCACAGATGAGAGTGAGGTTTTCAGAGAGGCGTTTTGCTGATCACAGGGAGGTCGGTGTAGCCTTGGGAGACAGGTCAGGCTGGGACTGGTGGCCCAGTACGGGCTGGTGGCCCTGTGTGTGCTGAGCTCTCTGCGGCCACCTCCGAGCAGAGACTGGGTTGGTTAAAGACACGGTCCCAAACGCACACAGGTAATGCACTCTGGAGAAAGCTGACAGAGATGAGCTGTGTGGGAACAATCACTATTTCGAAGTCAGTGCATGCTTTAAATCCATACATGGGAAAAGCTTCTGAGTCCCTCTGATGTGACAAAGTAGTTCCAAACACCAGGCAGCAACCCCTGTGAAAGGTACTTTTGCCAAGACAAGCAAAGAGAAGTGTATCTGTCTGTCCAGTGGCTGTGCTGGGGGATGGCTGGTTGCTGCTCACTCATGGAGGACAGCACAAAGTCTTGTTACCCCTGTGCACAGATCTAGAAAGTCTATTTTGGTGTTTATCTTACCATGAAACGATGTGAGTCCTCCCCCCACCTGCCTTGAGAGAAAGCAAGTGACGGTGTCTGCCCATCTTTCCCGAGTGGACAATCTGGTCCATGGAGGAAGCTGACATTCAAGTGGCATGATGCAGCTCCGGTACCCGGCACACTTTGGTTAAAGAGACCCAGCGCTGGCTGAACACAGTATCGACATGTAAATGTAGATGAACAGAAGTGGAAACAGCCTTATGGCATGGGAAAAAGCGGTGCAGTAGGTGACCAGTGGCAGTGGAACCTTCACCACAGTTCTCTGCTCCTCATTAGCAGTGGGGAGGATCAGCTTGGGTTTTTTAACAATTGGTGTGAAGTTTGAACTCATTAACTTGATTTTTTTCATAGAGTGATTAATACAACTATTTAATTGTACTTAAACGGAAAGAGTTACAAATATTAGCAAGAATCAAAACATAATAAAAGTGGGCCAGGAGGGAGATGAGAAAAGTGGCAGAAGTTAGTTGGCCTCAGAGATGAGACGTTACAGCCTACACGTAAGTGGGAGAGGAATTACTTAGGATCGTAAAAGCAGGAATGATGGAAGGAATGAATAATGGCAAACCTTGGGCTGGCAGCGAACTCTGCTGGGCTGTGAGAAAGTCTCATAAGCAAAGGGTGGAGTACATCACTAAGGACATTAAAATCAACTAGAACGAGGTAGAGCAGAAAACATTCTCTGAAAAAAATACCTATCTTAGTGCTTTGGGATAAGACACAAGATGTTACAGAGCCAATGAGTTCAATCTGTGTTTTAGAACAGGCCACCAACTTTGCTGTTGGGACGTAGCTTGGCCTCAGCTTAGCTTCGGGGCTTCCAGACATACGCAGGCAAGGTACAGCAAAGCCTGCTCTGGAGACCTCCTGTGAGACTGTGAAGGTCTCCTGTGGTGAAGCAGCACATTTATGTGTGCAGAGAGGAATCACCAGGGTGTAAAGTTATTTTTGGCTGTTAGGGTCTTCAGGGAGAAATTTCCAGGAGGCAGTACATGATCTGAGTGGAAGGTAAGGGTCTGCCTGTGGTGTCCTGAAGGCTGCATTCTCAGGTCTTGGGTGTTGTAGGTCATTTTAGTTTTCTGCAATGTTTACCTGCTGTGAGAGAGTGTCAGCAGTGCCAGATCTGTTCTCCACCCTCAACTTTATCCAAGAAACATGTCTTTTCTGATGCCTAAAGTTAGCCTGGGACATGACACAATGCAGCATCGTCTGTGGATCTCTAGTTAATAATTAGTCACACCTGCATTATGTTGTGCTCACGCTGCTCAAGAGGGACATGGGCACTTCCATTGTGTTAAATGGCCATTTTCTGTCACCGTTATGCGTGCAGCCTCCTCCTGAGGCCAGTCTCTTAGTCCCAGTCCATAAAACCCTCTGGCAGACGACTGCACGATGCTATACAGGGACAGCTTTGGAGAGCGTCAATAGTGCAGGCTTAAATTCACCCTGTGGCTTCTGTCAGAAAAGTGACACGCTCTATGGGAAACCAAGACACATTTAAGCACCCTGTTCTCACAAGAGGATTAATTCACTGAAAAAAATCATATATATGCACAATATTGTCTGACCCCCCTCCCACCCTTGTTTAAAACAATAGGATCAAAATCAATGCCTACATAAATCCATTAAATTAATGAAATGCATGAAAATGGAGAAATGAAAAAAATTAAAAATGACTTTAAGTAACTCCTTTTGGGTTTTAGATAGCAAGACTCAGCACCGTTTAAGGCTGTGCTTGCAAAATTCAGATGTGTTTGCTCACCTCATTTTAGCAGATACAGGGAAGAAGTAACAGAACTGTGTGTAGGTCAGGAGCCTTTGATATTGAAATCAAGTTTGATGTGAAAAATCTTTAACAAAACTGGGTTTTTTAAATGGTTGTTGGCTAGGGGGAGTTATCCACAGAAAATATATTGGGAGAGCAAATGAAAACTGCAGAGTGCTTAAGGTGCCTTCTAGCATAGTTCATTGACAGGAAAACCAGTGTATTTTTTATCATTTGCACATATCACCACTAAGGAAAAAAAATTAAACTGAAACCACAATAACAACGGCAATTTTTTTAAGAAGCAAACTGTCCTGATTATTTTTTAAAAATTTTGATATGGAGGAACATATCCCATATTATAACATGATGGCACCAGGATCGGAAGCATTTCTTGTTCTAATAGCAAGAACAGATGTTGCTGAAAACAAAATTTTGCTCAAAGACTCCATCGACAACATTTTGTTGTGACCGAATGGAAACATACAGTAGGAGCTATAAACATTTCTTAATGGCTCATAGTTTTCAGATTTCTTCAGAAAAGATGTAGACATGATGAGAAACTAACTGGAAATCTGTGACCTTCATTGTCTTAGCAGAATGACCAATCAGACCAGGAAAATGTTATTCTAAAGGGAAGAACTGGTGCAAACTGGAGCACCATTTGTAGAAACACGGGGAATTTTTTTCACCCAACTTCTGAAAGATGTTTAGAAGGCCCTAATCCTTTATCTCATCAGAGATACCCTCTCTGCGGCTTTTTGACAGAAGGTTACTCATTGGAAGATACTTCTTTAATTTTCTTTAATTTTTTGATCAGCTGTGGCTCAAATTTTTACATTCTATATCTGTGTTTGCTGAGATGGGAATGAGGTGAGTACCTGGTGATTACTCCGCACTGGAGGAACAAAAGAGCATGAAGATTTAGTTAGAGCTACACAGCAGCACAGAAAGCATGTCTGTCGTGCTGCAGGAACACTGACTTGTTTAAAAGTTGTCCTGTTCAATGCATGCTTGCAGGAACCCTTGAATAGAAACATTAGCAACAAATCAAGTAAAGCTACTGAGGGAATTTTTCTTCATGTGGAAAGAGTCATCTATGAATTTTTTTAAATCTTCTAGTCACCGCTGAAGTGCTCTTTCCCAGTACAGATAGCAAGGATATGTTTTAAGCCAGGAACATTTTTTCTCTGATAATCCACATAAGAATGCACTTACATTTTCTTCAACGATGACTCGACACGAAGAAACAAGGTGGCACATTGGGACAGTGGATAAAAACGTGGAACAAAGAAAACTAGCCCACCATGGAAGTGGAAATAAGAAAACTGCACATTCTTATGCCTGGGGCTTCTTCGCACCTCAGTATCCTTAATTATGTTCCAGGGTATTTTGGCATTCCTTCTATTTGCATTTAGATCTTTCATCAGGAAGTTAATGTTCTCAGAGCAAGTAAGATCTCAAATGCCATAAATCCTAATGTTTAATACGTTAACGATATAGAGATAAGTATTTAATTTTACTTTATGCATGACAGAGAAGCCAATGACAAATAGCACTGAGTAATATTTATGAGTTCCACGCCTGGAGGAATAATAAGCACCTTAAATTATTGTAAATTCTGACAAGGCACATACATTGAAGACTTTATAAAACTTTATACTTTATGCATGTAACTACAACACTGCTCTTCTCCCTGCCACAGTTCAGCTCCAGACACTTCCAGCAGGATCTTCCTAAGCTGAAACAATCTGTGGGGCTCCAGCTGTCCTGCTTCACATTGCCCTGGCCTGCAGATTCCAGCTACACTCGGACATGGGCAAATCTGTCAGAGTGCTATGGAAATAGCATCAGGTCATTATATGTCCATCATGGCTAGAAACATAATAGGGTTCTTCTTTCCTTCTTTTCTTTCATTATTTGTATATTAATGTTACATGTTCTGCATCTGCCTCCCAGGAATAGTTTGCAAACCCTCCCCACCTGCAACACCCCAACAGCTTCCTCTACCCATGAGCTGGGCACGTCTTCTAGGAGTATCCAGGAAGCATCAAGCACCTAGTTTTAGGAAACGCCAAATTCCTATACATTTCTTATAAAGATAATCAAACAAAGACCTGGTAGAGCATTTGCATGCATTGCTAACTATTCAACTTCACAAGGTTCTCCAGGTTTTGCTGCAGTCAGCAGCGGTGCTTGAAATGGGACAACTGCGCAGGTGAACATCCTGTAGGCATAGTGTTTGCTGGCTGAATGACAGCTGCAGGAGCAAACCTCGCACGTCCAAGAGCACAGTAGGAATTTCTGTGAGTGTCTGAAAACAGTTCAGCAATGAAGAATGAAGAGCTACAGGAACAGAAGATGGACTATAGCAAGGAAATCCATAGGAAGCCACTTAATCTCTTGGATTTTCAAGTGCAATCATACAACCGGATTCAAAAGAACAGTCACAGATGTACATGAAGGTACCAATTCTTCTGGCTGTATTCGGCTCTCATAGTGATGGCAAACTGAAGCTGCCTTGGTAGGCAAGGAAATACTTAGAGGTACCATTGAGAGAGCATGACAAGGCATGAGCCTTGTTCAAAATGACACAGTTGGCAATTCCTGTCATTAACACTAGTTATACACTGTAAGATTTAAAAGAAGTTTTCCATTTTGCTATTTTAAGAGCATTGTAGTAAGGAGCAGCTGCCAGAATGAATGGAAAGTAACCTGCTGCATGAATAAAAATGTTTTTTTCCTCTGCTCTAAAATAAAAAGAGAACAACAGAGAATTGGCTACTTTAACTCAAATAGTTTTTCTTTGAACCGTGCATGGAGCAGGGGCAGTGGCTGGTACATAAATGGGCGCAGCTTCGTGACTGTGTTTCATGACATCATTTAACCAAGCGTGATGAAATGAAAGGGGGTAGAAGGTGGGAATTTTCCTGTCTGGAGTCGTGCTTAGGCTGGCAAAGAGGTGGTTCCCCTATCTCTAAACACCATGTCTCACCACCCACCCTCGTGCCACCGCAGCACGTCGATCCCTGCACAGCCCGACAGCTCTGCTCAGAGGATGTTCAGGAGTCGGGGGTTCCCGTCTGCTGCGCTGGCAGGAAACGGAGCAGCAGAACCACTGTCCCAGTCCTGCTTGGCAGGACTCCCTCTTCTCCTCCCTCCAACTGTTTGGTAAAAAAAATAATAAAACAAACCTTAAAAAAAGCCCACAACAATTCCCCAAAGCAAGCATCCTTTTTCCTCTTTTCCTTAAGGGCAATTTACACAACCTATACCTTGGATGGGACCTCTTCCAACAGAAGCTGAGTTTTGTTTTTACTCCGTTAATCAGGCGTGGCAGGAAACTGTTACCAGTTGTGCACAATGCATCTAGTTTCTTCCCTTCTCTGTTCCAAATGTGCTTGGATTTATTAAGGTACTGAAGACTTTGAGAAATGTGATGTTGTGGGCTTGCCAAAATAAACCACAAGCGATGATGAAGCAATAATGTATTTAACAAAGTGTCATGGAAAAGACAAGCTGCAAAATCTATTTGCTGGGCTGCTATCTACACTTTACTGTCTGCAGCTGCATAAAACAGAATCCTGTGTATTAACTGAGCATTCTACACACAGAACTGCCACATGAATTAACTCAAGTTCATGTGCTTTGCCCAGATCCTGATCTTGGTTACAGTTCTTTAAATTCTGATTCCAATAAAAACATGTCGGGTACAGAAATCTTTGGTCACATCCATCCTTTGATAACAGGAACAAATTATTCTTGAGAATACCTTTAGAAAAGACCTTGTGAGCAAGACATGGTCACAGAAGGAAGAAAAACCCTTGAATTCTTCAAACGCCAGCTCAGGCATGAGGACGTGACTGGACTGTCAGAAGCAGCACATCCAGGAGTTGCCTTCTCTAATAGTTATGTTCACTTACTATGGGTGTAACACCCAGGCCTGCCACAGTGACGGATGCTCTAACGTTCACATTTAAATGCTCCTCCCATCGTATTACAGGTGTCTGAGTGTGTTGGTTTGCCCATGCCTTGCTTCAGAGAAAATGCATAAAACATCTATGATATCTGGTTAAAAATGTGATTTCACTTATGCCAGGCCTCAGGGTTGTCGACTGCACTTGTGACAGAATCCTAGGTTATGTCATTTAATTCTCCTTTTGATTTCCTAGATGATTCTTTTGGCTATCTGTTCCAAAAGAAGATACTGAACTTCGCCGAGGGGTGACCTCATGGCTCTGCCCCTTCCTGAGGAGGGACACGGAGCGGGAGGTGCTGAGCTCTTCTCGTGGGATGCAGGGATGGGACAGGTGGGAATGGTTCACTCTGTGTCAGGGGAGGCTTACACTGGGCATTAGGAAGTGTTTCCTTACTGAGAGGGTGCGCAGGGATGTGAGGGCTGGGCTGAGGAACGCAGGACGGAGGCATTTTTGGGGAAGAATGTTCAAGGTGGCAGCGAGCGCCGGCTGCTCGGCTGTCACAGCGCAGACCAGCTGCTCCTCCCTGCTTGATGACCTGCTTCCCACTGCCCATCCTCCCTTTCAAGACTGGTTTTCTAAAAAGCAGACATACATATACATATTCTATTAATGTATTTTTAATTCTATTTTTTAGTTGAGCAGTAGAGACTGGCCGTCTCTTGCCAGCTCTTGCTATGTTTTGCATTTTGGGTGAAAGACGTCTATATAGAGGGTCTTGAACAAATAGTAGCATTCTGTTACGCTCAGTGCCCATCTGTAACTCATTTTCAGCTCATTCTAAGGCTTGAACTAATGAGCGTGCTGAGGACACTCAGAGCAAGAATAAAACAAAATTCAGAAAGTTGGTGAAATGCTGTTTTTCTTGGCAACAGGAAGGAGCATGGGCTGCCCCGGGGAGGTGCCTGGCGAGCGAGGGAACCATCCTCCCGTGGCCGGCGGGTGGGCATCAGTGGGCGAGCACCTGGGAAACAGAGACCTACTGGTGGGAGTGGGACCCATATGTGGGAGTGGGACCTGTACATGGACAAATCCCCCCTCAGCTTGGTGCCGGCTGCTGCATGTCACCCGTTGCGTGGGGACGTGCTGCCCCTGGGCTCTGCTTCCCACTCTGTTCAGCCCATAACCGAAATGTTTTCTAATGCATTATTTCAATTAATGTATAACTAATACAGATGATAACACTGATTTCTTAAATTTAGTAATGCTACCAGGTGAACGAGTCTTAATGGAGATGGTAATCGGTAGTGCAGAAACAATGGCAAATACGGAATGTAATAATCCAATTAACACTAACAACTCTTGTGTGAGGACGGCATAACCTCTAATCACGATGGTGACTACAGTGCATCTACGAGGTGAAGAAGAGGTAAATAAATTACCAAAAGTCACAGCGCATCAGGAGCCCTGAATGTGAGTTACTAGTCACTCAGTCACCTCTTTCAAAGCCCATTTTAAATTTTTCTCTTTTGCTGTCACCCTTAAAAAGTGTCTTACTGAAATCAGGGGCTTTCCAGGGCATGCAGGTGTTGAAAGGATGTCTGGCTGATTTGAGCCAGAATAGAGACTGCAATCAGCCGAATTGTTCTAAAAGTAAACTTTGCTCCTCGCTTCGCACCCTCTGATTCCCTGCCCGTGTCGCTGGGACATCCCCTCCCGCCCAGAGCAGCCCTGGTGGAAGCTGCTGGGCTGGTCGAGGTCAAGCACCTCAGAAATTGCCAACTCCTGCGCTGCCGTCGGAGGCTGCACAGGGACTCACTGGTGGGTGGTGGTACCCAAGGGGTTGGTATCGGGGCAATAAACCCAGATTTTGGGCTGTTGTCTCTGCTACGGGAGGTCAGGTCCAGGCCATGGGTCAGGCAGTTTTTACCAGCCTCCACTTAATTTACAAAAAAAATTAATAAAAAAACCTAAGACTTTTTTTTTTGTTGGAAGTGTTGCAAAAAGATTTTTAAAAGCACATTTCAAAGCTTCGCTTAATATGGATGCATGGCACCCGTACCTTTCCTCACTGGTGTCACAGGATGAAGTGAGGATGCTGTCCCTCTCCAGCCTCTGTTAGAGTGACCGAGTTACCTCGATGTGGAGAAGGGTTTTTAAGCGTTCGGGGCAGGCTGGGAACCAACTAAGTTTTAAATCTGACAAGGCTGTATTTCTCTGCTCTCCAAACTAATGAAAGTATTTCTTTGGGAGGAGAATTCTCCTGCACTCCCAAACAAGTGTTGCAAGAGAACATTTAAAACATTGCTGTCGGTGCCTTCTAGCACTAAACCTAATTAAGTTTCTTTCATGTCTTGGAGGACTGCACACGCTTGCTTTCAGGAGGATGGCAAAGCGCCGGCACTGCCAGGAGATGTGTGTCAATGTGTGAGGTACCTCTGCAGTTAAAAGTAAATGACAGTCAGAAATTGGTAGCTGGTGCTTATAACATAGACCCAAGAAGCTAAGATTGACATTTGCTGGCAGCAGGTTTGTTGTGGTTAAATATCTTTTTTCTTTAGCCAAGGAAAAATACTCACACAAAAATTACTTGATCCGCAGCAGAAGAATAGGATTAGCATCAGGAAGGGGTGTCTGGTGGCAGCCTCCACGGAACGAGCCTCCCTCCCTGAATGGGATTCATTCTTCCCCAGCTGGGCCGGTGGGAAGTTCTTGCTCTTACAGGAAAGTGCACAGACCGCTGCCGTGGTGTTGTTTTTGCTCTCATGTTATGCCCTTTTGCAGGGGTCAAGAGTTCTTCCATAAAACTCACTCCAGGCTGTGGGTCCTAGCATAAGTAGCCTATGTTGCCTGTCCTCCCAGAAGGGGTTTATAGATCGGGTGCTGGAGCCCTTGTGAAACGCTTGTCAGCCCAGCACTGTTTGCTTATTCCAGGTTCACTGGAAGGAGACCTCACTTCACTCTTCAGCCTGTCGTGGCAATTTTTTTCACACATTTTCTCTATCTTTTTTCCATAGCGATCTCTCAGTCAGATCTCCCCACCACTGCCAACCAGCTCTTCAGGCTGCGCAGTCTGGCACAGAAGGAGACAAAGCCAGACTGAGTCATTTACAAAAACAAGGCGCCGCCCATTATTTTAGCAGGCTGGAGTGGACTACTGCTGGGAGATCTCGAGTGCCAAACAATAAACGAATCATCTCCGGTTAATCGTCACCCCTGCCAATGAGACGGAGGTTGGTCGCTCTTGCAATAAAGGACAAAAGTCTTTTCTTCTGCCCTTTGTTGCCTGTAACAAAGCTGGTTGGATGCAGCTGGGATCAGGCCCACAGCTGATCCTCCTCTCCCCCGCCCCTGGGCCATTCCTTTGGGCTCAGCTGGGGTCGCCAGGACAATGGGGATGCTGTCGGCTGCAGCACAGGATGCTCGCTCTATAGTTTGGGCAGCCCAAGAATATGCGTGTATTCTCCCCATTGATGTTCAGGGGCTTGATACCTCTTTGTTTGGTTTGCCTTATTGAAAGGTAAAACGGAAGAAGGGATAATGCCCCTGCTTAGAAATATAGACGCATGGTGACATAAAAGGGACAGGAAAGGAACATTTCAGACATGAGACCTGAATCCACGCTCTTTACGGGGGCGGGATGGGAGGAGCTGCTGTACCAGCTGTGCTGCCCCACTGCAAGGTGTCCTCAGGCAGGATTCTTTCCTCCAAGCAGAGCCCTGGTCCCTGTCCTGATAACAGGCTGCCCGGGCATGAGGTGTCCGGACGGTCTGGCAGCTTCTCCCGCTCCGGCAGGTCCCTCTCTGACCAGATGGGTCTGACACAGCTGCAAACAGGTAAGCCATCAGAAAACCATGATCAGAAATAGTGCTCTCCATTTTCCGGTGTTGGGTCTTTGCTCCCCCAGTGTGTTTGATGTAGGTGCATTAGAAGTACAGGATTATTTTTTCCAGCCCCTGTTTCTGTACTTTTGTGGTTACCTTCCTCCCAGCTCGGGAGCCAGCAGGCAGATCCTGGCACGTCCCTGTTCTCCCCACTCGTGCCTCAGCAAGAGGCAGAGCTCCCAGAGCCAGCAGCACAGGCTGTGCCCCTCTCATTAGCACCTCACCTTGTTACCTGCTGCCCCACGGTTCGACCTGCTGGGCCTTATAGGAAACCACCACGCAGTATCCTCATTTCCACAACACAAACTGCTACCAAGAGCACCCCAGCATCTCGCTGCCGTTCCCACGGTCTATCACAGGTGGTGGCTAAATTTCATTTATTCTCCATGTCAGTCTGAGAAGCATTCTGTGTTCATGTCTGCACTGGACACCTAAGGGACAGTGCCCAGTGCTGCGCGTTAAATAAAAAGATGCCCTTTTCCAGATCATAGCCAAGGAGCTGGAGAACAGTCAAAAACTGCAGTGTTCTGCTTCCCCTTCTCCTGCTGCTGAATAACTGTTTTTGTGCCTTCTGTCCAAAGAGCAGCAGAGGCTAATAAGTATCTTTAAAGAGATCATTTAAGTTGTATTTACCTATGCACACAAATAAAGCTCGAGACAACACAGGCAACATCACATTCTCTGGCACCTAATGTTAAAGATATGAATGGCTCTTAGTCCATTTACTATTCTGGAATAATGTATTTCCTGATTTTTGAGGTGTCATTGGATTATTGATAGTTGTTGTGTTCTATCTACATATCAATGCTTGTACTCCCTCTGTGAACGAAGCTTACCTAGAAGCCTGTGGAAATTGAATACATATTCAGGATTCAAAACAATTCTTGCCTGATGTATTCAAACACAGCAGCAGAATTTCATCACCTACCTCACCACCAAATTCTTTTCAGATCTTATCTTTTCCAGTCATAAGCTAAAAAAGATGCATGATACAATATCCTACCAGTGCTGCAGGGGATGTGACTCCATAGGTAATTTGTGAGATAGATGTTGGGAGTGTCCCTCACTAAAATTGTTTGAGGATAAAGTTGCCGAGTGCAGTGCTGAAATGGTGGATCACCCACCGGCCTGGCCTAGGATTTCCAGAGGGCTTCTAGGGTCTAGGTGCCAAAATTCTAATGAATATCAATTAAAACTCTGTTTCTAATTCAATTCCATGAAACTCAACTAATCCTTCCCAAAACATTTCTTTCTGCTTTTGGATCGGGATTACATTAAAAATCCTATAGACTTTGATCATAACAGACCCATTGCTATAGCAACTGAAGTATGAAACGCTAATAACTGGGCTGACCGGACAGACTGAACAGTTCGGTGGCATCATGATGTGCGAGGGGTAGCGAGACCCAGAGTCCGGTGCCTCTGTGCCCCACCAGCTCACGCAGCAGCGATGCCCGGGTCAGGAGCAGAAAAGGGCCACAGGCAAGTTTTTCCCGTAGGGGGTTTCTTTTATAGTTCTGCTCTGAGGAGTCTGAGAGTGGCAAGCGAGGAGAAGGGGCTGGAGATGGGTTTGTGGTGCAATCTCAGTTTTCTCTGAAACACCGAACATGCAATTATTTTAAGAACCAACCTCTTCTTAGTGCATGCTCTCTCATTGTCTGAACAATGTGAGTTCTCCCCTAGCCTTGCACTGAGTTCACAGATAACTAGTACTGAAAACTGACTGAAAACCATTCAGTTTCACTAGAATCCAGGGAAGAAAGAGTTAGTCCGTGGAAGTGTTAGAAAAAAGGAAAATATTTTCTGTATGGGAGAAAAAATTTGTGTTGGGTTTCACGGTGAGCTCTATTAAGTGCTACATTTAAAAGGTTAATTTTTTCAAGTGGGATGGAAGATCATTTTCTTTTTCAGATTCAAGGTGTTCCTGTGGCTCAGCTCCTTACCTACATGTTGTCCCCTGTTTGTTTGCCAGCCACACAGCAAGCGGTTTTTGAGCTCTTTATCCTGTTGAGGTTCCAGGTGAGATCACTCACAAGAGCAGGATGTAATTAACACAATGGTAGCTTTCTTTATTAGAATTCCTTACATGCATAAAAAAATCACTGCAATTGATTATAACATAGTGCTTTGTAGTTTTTTATTGCAACTTAAAACTTTATTCAAAAGACACTTTTGGAAGGGAGAAAGATTACAACTATGGTCTCTGGCATCAACTGGTACCACTTTATTACTAGTGGATTATATACAATTCTTCATAGAAAGTTATTAAAGAATAAATTGCTCTTTAGTAGGAAGTTACTAAACCACTCTAAATAGAATCTTAATGACAGATTTTTGCAAATTAATATTTCAGATAAATATTTCTACTATATACATGCTACTGCACCTTTTTACTTTGGAGTCAACATTTTTGAAGTTTAGACTCTATTGAACCTTGAATTGCTTGTTTACTGTCTGGGTGCCATGTGAAAAAGGGCAATAATACATCAGCAGTGATCAAAGCCCACACGTGCTGATACTATCTCAGCGTCAATTTTTGTGTCCCTGCTGAAATGGCAGGAGAACACATCTTCATGCTGCTTTACCAGCTCATTTGTCTTACACAAACTTTCACTCCTGAATAGCAGCTGTTCACGGGGTTGGCCCTGTTGAGCTTTGGCCTCAGCTGCATCATATTTTAATGATCCAAAGTTTGAAAGAAACAAAAAATAACCTACTTTGATAGTAGAGAGAGTTGTCGTCTTCTTAGCCCTCGTGAAGAAGATGGGCAGGTAGTGTGTCTCTACGCCAGTCTAGAATGAATAAATCTGAAATATCTAGACTTGATTACACCAAAAAATAGACCACAAACACTGCAGCACAGCAGAAAATACAAATATTTACGTAAGAACTTTGTGCAAAGAGTTTGGATACTTAGAAATGGACTTTTTTTTCCTCTCAATTTTACTCATGCAAACATGGAAATGTTATTCATGGCTCTGAGTGACACAAGATGTTCGAAGAAGTGAGTATGATATGGTTGAACAACAACTTTTGTCATCACAACTGCATTTCTAGAGACATCACAGGCAGCAGCTTCTAAGGCAAGATGCATAGGGACTGATGAGTGAATACAGCGGATCCTGGAATGGCAACAATCAACCATCTGACATGAAACATGCAGTTGCATTTCTGACCTCAGATCAAAAGCTAATGCAGCAGTGGATGAGTTGTGTGAAGAACACAGTTCTTCGGCGGTGGGACTTTGGAAGCCACCCTTTGTCAGAGGTACTCCTTCCAGCAGGGCAGAGGCGGCTTTTTTACCAACAACGTTGCAATACTAACACGAGCAGCCTCATCAGATGTTGCTAAGTATGTTGAGAACTTATGGCCAGAGTGTACAGCAAGTCAGAACATCCATTGTGAGGCACGAATCTGATGCCCCCAAGATGAGTTATCCTGGAGACATGTTGTTTTCTGATGTTTGAACAAGAGCCAGACTTACCTGTATTTGCTTTGATGTGTTAGAGCTTTGATACCCACATCAACATGAAATCAAATCACAAGAAAAATTTAGAGATTTGTATCAGCTTATTATGGCAGCTACTCATAAAAATCTCTGATAGAAAGGAGTACATAACTGATGTTTGCATACATTCTTAGAAGCACAAGCCAGGGGACAAAGGTCTGATGCAAAATTGAAGCGTTAATGACAAAAAACCAAGCACTGCCATACTTGGAAGTAGGAGTGATAGAAATTATGAGACTTGTGAAAATCTGTTCCAGACCAGACTGCTGGTCTGGGAGTTGCCATTGTCTCCTTTACTTGCCACCATAGACGATAACGTGAGTCTTTTTAACAAAGAGGCAAGAAACATCAGTTGGTTTCCTGACAGAGCATCACCGACATTGACTGTGAGCTTGGGACCTGTTCAGTTATGGCTGCTGTTTCCTTAGAGAAGGTACAAGATCTCTGGTACAGATTTACTTCCCAAGTGCAGGTGTGCAGAGGGAGAACCCAAGTCCAAACCCTTTGGATTCTTTGTCATAGTGAGAAGAGCCAGGACTTACTGTCTGAAATTACCTGCAAAAAACATCTGCCTGAATTTGAGTTTTCCAGCATCAGTAATAATGACAGAGCTGTTAGGCCAAGAACTGCTGAACTGCAGGCTGCGAGTGAGCAGAAGAGCAGGTCAGTAATTCCCCCTTTTCCCAGGAGATACGTGAAAGGAAAACTAAAGACCAGTGTAAGAGGAAGGGGGAACGAGCCCTTGAGGAAAGGCAAAGGATGCTTCAAAGCTGAAAAGAGTGATACCAGAAATTACCATATGAAGGTGGACTTGTTCAGTCCAGCAGCAGTGTGTCTAGTACCAGCTTGGCTCTCCAAATTTCATTTTCCATGTTGAACAAAACCTTCCCTGCCAATTCACCCATTGCTGCTCCTCCTGTGGTTCTTCAGTAAGTGGTTCTTGATTGGAGGGGCCATGCTTACTAGAGACAGAGCCTGCTTGCTGCCATATACCTCCTTATTCCTGCATGGGAAACTGCCCTGAATTCTTCCAAACTAATTATCTGGAGAATGAACTCACACAAAAGCCAAGCTGTACAGGAACAGGAATGTGCCAATGATTTTTACTTTGCAGGACCAAAGTGCTGGAGAGAAGGCTGCCCTGTGGAATGGAGTCCTGCCCTCTATCAGCATCCATAGAATCCACCACAGGGTCATGGAAGGCATTTTGCGTAACTGGCGGACAAGATTTCCCTTTTGCTGGCCACAGTGTTTGTACGAGACCTGCATGTCTGATTGGGAAGAAAAGAATATTTGTACCTCATGTATTGGAGAAATTGTTCAAGAACAGTTAATCCTTGTGAAAATCTTGCTGTGAAATGCAGCCAAGAGCAGCGGCTGTGTTGTTACCTGCCACCTCAATGCCAGTCTGTGAGCAGCAGCTTCTTGCCATGTAGCATGTAGCTTGGGCATCCGACAAAAAGAGCAGGAAGTTTTTCTTCCAGAGGGATGCAGCGGATTCTGTTGTCAATGCTGCCCATTCCCTAGGTGCTCCAGCCTTTCCTCCACCGCAGGCATGTTCTGTATCTGCTGCGTAACAGTGGAAACGCTGGGTTTGTGATGTCCTACAGGTGGAGCACACGGGGCACTGTTTTAAGTCTGCCTTACCTGGATCACCCTCTCACACTGTATGAACATATGCGTACACTGCACCTCTGTTTTATCCCACTCATCTTTTTGTTGATCGCGGTGTGTATCATAGTTTCATACTCAACTGTGTTCTGCACCATTCAAAACCAGGTTTTCTCAGGCTGCTGCTGTGGGACAGGATGTGCTGGTCAACTCTACTCGCCTCAGTGCCCATGCTCCTCACTTAACATCACCCTGTGCTTTCCTTCATGGTTCATTTGTCCCGCTCTTAGCAGCCATAACAACTCTGAAAGGTAAATGATGGGAAGACCCAAGTACAGAGGGGAAGAGTGTTTGATTCTCCTGCAAAATTGGAAAAGAAACGCCACAAACACCTTTTGATTTTCGCATATATAAGACATGGTTCCTGTCACAGCCATGCCAAGCTCAGAAAGATAAAACATGCTGTTTTCTTTTTAAACTGGTGCTTCCATTTTTCTTCCTAGCCACCCATACAGTCTTTACATATAAACTTATTTTCAACAAAAGAATATTTTTAATTCATTAAACATTTCCCTGCCCTTTCTATCTGATTGGAATAACCGTCTGTGCTCTTTGGCAGCCTTTCTGAAAATAAATGCTGTTCCCTGAATCACAGTGCCTGTAAATGCCTCCTCTGACGGGAGCCCACGACTGCTCTGGAAGTTGCTGCAGGACTTAACTCCTTACAGAGTCTTAAGGAGAATGTACTAAAGATATTTCTCTCTAATTCTTGGTATACCTAATATACAAGGGCACTCTAAATGCTTGCATGCTACTCTCAGATTATTGTGCAGTGTATTAGATGGGTTATTCATATTCCTATTTTTCAGGCCCATTTTAGGATGCTTTCCTGTTTGCCTGGGGCTCTGTGACTCTGCTCTGCCCCTCTCCTGGTCCTGAGCTGGCTTTGGCTCCTGGCAGCAGGAGCCCCGGTAGAGCACGGGGGTCCCCACCGCCCATGGGTGTCACAGTCTAAAACACCCAGTCCTGCACGCTGGATGCCAAGGGAGAGCCCAGGTACAAAGGCATTGGGGCATGGCGTCAGAGACTGTCACTGCAGTACCAGTGCTGGAGACCATCACTGCAGTACGAGCGTCAGAGACCATCACTGCGGTACCAGCATCAGGGACTGTCACTCAGGACCCGGTGTCGGCAGTGGGGCCCGAACGGCCAAACAGGTAAGGAAAAGTGCTGGCACTGATTCCTGGGAAGCTGTGAGCTGGCTCCAGCCTCCATCCTGCCCCGAATAAGGATCTAGGTCAGACTCTGATTTGGCAAAATTAGAGATGGGTATCTTTTCTTTTGGAGGAAATAAAGTGTAAGAAATCCTCAGGTTGTCAGAGTGAAGCAAGGACACCACTTTTTATATGGCTGCGAGGCAGAAAAGAGACAGGAAAATCAGGTCAGGTATCTGGAATATACTGTAGTTTTGCAAGAGCAGGTTTTGGGGGAAAATTTGTCTCATTCAGATCTTAATTTTATTTCAGAAATAATAAAATAATGATTACATAGAAATGTCATGTCGGGTAAACTTTTTATTTAATTTTCAATTATATTAAAATATTCATGTTACCATTGCATTTTCATTAGTAAAAGCTTTAATCACTCGTATATGCATTTGATTCAAAACTAACCATCTAAGATTTTTTTTCCTAACCTTCAGAAAGTTAGCTTTTCATTCCATCTGTCAGATTTTTCACTAGAATAAAAAATCCATTTTCCTCTAGTATTATAAGGTAAAGTCTGGCAAAGCAAAATAATGATGATTGATAAAATATTATTCCATTGCTTTGATTAAACCTGTTCATTTTTATCTACTTAGTCTGTGGAGGTTTTTTTTTCTTCCTGTGGTGTAATTGTTGCTTTTGGTACAGAAACACAAATATTCCAGACTTGCAGATACCAGCTCCAGCTTTCACAAACTCCCATCTGGCAGCTAATTGAGGCATTGCTTCATTAGTAGTACGAGCAGGAGCTGCACAGTCATCCTTACCCCTGTGGAACAGTTCCTTTTGGAGCAGGTCAGCAGAATAACATAGGGAAAAGTGGTATCTGGTAGAATCAAGGACTGGTGAATCTGGAGGGTTTTGCCATGGGGTGTGACGGTTCTGGACTGAGTCCTGGCCACCTGGAGGTGGGTTTGATGTCCTGCTCTTCATGGTGCCCCTTCAAACCTCTGAATGCTGCTGCATGTTGTGAGCAGATCAGAAAAGAAGGAGGCACAGCATTCTTTACTGGAAGATGCACGTTGCTGAAAGCAATCGTGGGTTTGGTGTGCAAGTCTGAATAATGGTTTGAACATGTGAATTAAGGTCCAGAAATTTAGTGCGATGCCCTCAGGGGCAAGTCTTTGCAGTAGCTCTATGCAGAGATAAGCAAGGAACCATGAGAATGAATTCGTGCTTTTTGTAGGTACGGTAATTTGGGCTAATTAGGGCAGGCTCAGCACCACCCTGGTGCAGAAGAGAAAGCTGTACAGACATTCAAAGGAACTAAGCTGTCAGCTTCAGCGAGTTCCTCATCCAAAAGACCTCACTCGCAATCACCCATGGAAAAAAGCTACTTGCACAGGCAGGCCATCCTGAAAGCATCCAGATCCACAAAAAATAATTCAGTTCTGAAGAAGGTGAGATGTTTAGAACCTCCTGCCAAGACTCCCTGGTGATGCTTGCAGTGTACGTAGGCTGCTGACAAGCCCGGGATGGCTGTGCAGTGGACAACCCAGCGCCTGGGGACCCCTGGTATGGCTGCCTTGTCTCGATGGAGGCAGGGAGAACCTGACTTCACTTCTCATCCGCTCTGACCAGCCCCCAAGCCCAGCAGTGCTTGGCCATGCTTCCAGCAGTACCTGCAAGATGAAAGGCCAAGATCTGCCCTTGGTTACGACACCTCCCTTCACCCCAGCCCAGCACAGGCATCAGTAACGCCCCTGGGGCTGCCTGAATCATCGCTGCAGCACCAGTACCTGACACTTTGCTTTGCAAAGCATTCGCCGCTTAATGCCTGTCTCTGCTCCAGTTCCCACTTTGTTGGAATGACGAAACCCTGCGCAGCATCAGCCTGAAACGGCTCCTTTCTGCTGGCGAGGGCTCATTTGCTGTATTGACAAAGTTGCCAGGTATGTGGAAGGGGAAGGGCTAGGGCTGTGCTCACATGCTCCGAAAGCAGTTGAGAAACCTGAAAACACAGCACAATCTGATGTAAACAAACAAGTTCTGCATATTCTCCTTTCCCAAATATTCAGAAGTCTTAAAAGAATTGGGCGTGTAATTGAAAGTAGCTAAAGGCAGCTTTATCCTGTGCTACCAGCACTTACGCAGCCGATCACCCAAAGTTTCACTTGGCAGGTTGACAGGGTTATGCATTTTCACATGGGTGAACAGCTCTCTAACAAAGCATTGCAGCCTGAACAACACCAAAAACATGTTGTCTCGTTTCACTGATTCTTATTTCAGCAGGCTGGAAGAGAAATCTTCATTCTTTCCTCACCCCAGTCTTGCCTTTCCTGATATAACAGCTTTCCAGCACCAGAAGCTTATTTTCTTTTACATCTTGAATCTTGCTTACGTTTCCATTGAGTGCCAACAGTAATGATCGTTCCTGCGTCAAGTCCGTGTTCTTCGTAAGTTCTTTTGAAGACATCGTTCCTGGTGTCACGGGATCCCACTGTCAGGACAGGATCCTGAACCCACAGCATTTTGGAGTTTGGAAGGTGCTTTATCAGAAAATCTGGCACTTGAAGGGGATGCAATGGTTCTGAGAAACCAGGAGCATTTCCCTGTAAACCAAAGCGCTCTGAGAGCTACCGCTGCAGGCACCGCGCTGGTGCCAGGACGCCAGGTCGGCTTCCTGGCGTGCTGGGACCTGCACTTTTTTGTCTTATGGGCCAGAGAGGAAAATCATTCCATGAAAGGAGAACTCAGCAGGCAGCTACTGAACAAACCCAGGAAGAAGGGGGTGAGACGAGCCTCTTAGAGTTCTGCATTTGAGGGAACAAAGAAGGTTGTCCCTTCTACCGTGGAAATTTAATAGTTCTCTTAAAAAATGGTGGATTTCCCATCTTTTGAGAAAAATTCTCACGTCTGATGACTTTGTTCCAGGCTAAAAATAATATGATTTTTACTGAAATATGACAAGATAAACAGAAAAACCCCATAATCTGGGCAGAAACTACACGATACTAAAATCTGATACTTTTTTCCACCAGGATAACTATTTTAATTCATGTATGTGCTCTTTCCTGCCTACTCTGCATAACTTAGAAATACATGGAAGTAGGAGAGTGTGTGAATGTCCTGAGCGCTCCATCCTAGAGAAACCGTGTGAGGTGCTGAGCGCCCACAGAAAGAGTAGTTCTCCTGACTAAATTCATAATGAGCAACCATTTTAAAGAAAAGGAAAAAGAAAAAAGAGGAAAAAAGAAAACAGGCACTTCACACAGTTGATTTCTGTTATTTAGGAAAAGGAAAAAGGTGCTTTTTCTCAATCGTTGCTCTTGTGAGAGACAGAAAAGTCCACCTACAATACAAATCATATCGTTTACCAAAATCACAAATGAGTGCATTTCTGGTTCCTTCTGCGGCAAGCTTTGACGTCGAGTGGCATTCCCAGCATGGAGACAAATTTATTTATTCATTAATTTAATATATTCAATAAACCAACCAGCACACAGACTTATTCTTTACAAGTAATTAGAATGTATTACAAGCATACAAATGTGCCTAAGATTGAGAACTTGGGCTATAATCTAATGAAAATATTGTCGCTGAATTAATTTCCTATGTGGTGCCAGAGCCATGGAATAAAAAGTATATTGAAAGTCTTCAGAGACCTACTGTCAACAGCCTAGCACTACCTCTATTTTAAGCTGGAGAAGATTAGATTTCAAAAGCCTGTTCTTTTTCATGCATGTTCTAGTTGTCTTACAGGAATCTTCCATGCTTGAAAGGGCTCGCAAAACTTTCAGAGATTAAGAAAGTGAAGAAATGGGTAATTTCTGCTACAACTGTAATTGAAATGCATTAGTCTCACAGAAATGCAGCTCAAATGCAGTTTTACCAGGAATTCGGGGCAGTTGGTTCTCTCTGTGCCAAGTTGCAGCCCCACGAGCTGCAGCTGCATCATTGCAGCAAGTGAAAACTTCGCCATTGGGGGCTGTTGTTGGTGGCAGCCGCGGCTCCGTCTGTCGGAGCTGCAGCAGCAGTGGGTGCCGGTGGCAAATGGCTTCAGTCCTCCTAAAAATGATCAGATTTCATACCAGCCTAGCATTTTCATTTTCTAAGCATTTTGCAAACTAACTAATTATATCAGTGAGAAAAGGAATATTTTTAAGAATGGGACCTGTAATTGCAGCAGATCAACACATACACAGGTGTTTGGAGTGAAGCAGGACGCGGACTCAGGCTGTGCTCAGGAGAAGAGTTGCGAACTGCAGGAAGAAGCTGCTGGGACTCATCCTCTGAGTTGCTGTTGGAAGTCAGACGGGCAGATCAACTACCACTGCGATAATGGTTCCAGCTTTCTGTTCCAGCCAGGGGATGCAGAGGGCCAAGGGAAAGCAGCAGAACCAGCCCTGTCTGGGCGCAGGGTTTGGGGTGTGGGGTGTGGGGTTTGGAATACAGGGTCTGGGGTACAGGTTGTGTTGCAGCCCTGCTGCATCCCTGGAGCTGCAGTCTATTAGCAGCCTGCCCTCAGACACGCTTTTGTTTCTTTCTACCCAGTGTAGAGATCTCGGGGCTCCCTTTATAGTAATGAAACAAAGAGATTAGGTCACCCAGGTCTTTGTGATTCTTTTTGTTGGTTTTTTTTTCAGTCACATATATTTTGCCTGCCTCAGTAAGCAGCAGGTTTCCATTGCTGTGTCCTGCCTGAAGGACTATTGCCACCGGGAGTGCAATTACCTGGTTCTTCCTCTCAGTCCTAAAGCAAAAGGTTTTCGCATAGCGCTAAGGTGTAAGGAAAGATCAAGGGACTGCACGGGGTTCCCTGGGAGCACTTCTGTGCAAGGCTTATCAGCAGCTCCTTATCGGCGCTGATCTGACAACACAGGTGTGAGAGAATGCCCCAGCTGGGACCCATCTCTGGGGATCTGATCAGGAGGAACCCATTGTGTTCTGCTGGACACCAGTTTACTTGTTACCAGTCGAACAAAGGAACAAATTAAGCAAGCCTGATTAAGCAGTGTTGGTAACAAGGGAGGAGTGGTGGTGAGCGCTGTGTGTCTCGCTGTCTGTGGGTGTGCAGGTAATAACCATTAGACAACACCCACAGACACGCTCCCTCAGGGAGAGGGCAGGGTAATTACAGAATGGGTGTTTAGAGGGAAAAGGCATTTCATATCCTATGTTCCTCATTTTAATAATACAGACTGCTGCGTTGTGAAACACCTTCCTCAGAAAAGCATTAAATGCTGTGACCCGTGCCCTCGCAGAGCCAGCCTGCAGGCTCCCACTGTGCCTGGGGAAGGATCCCTCCCCCCTGGTGGCATGTCCCAGGGCCAGGTTGGGACGGTCATGGCTAAAAGGGCCAGCATCTCACCGGGGCCAGGGCGACAGAGCAGAGCAGGGGGATCTTCCCAATACTCTCCCCAAAATACCTTGTACAGAGGCGGACAGCAGTGTGTCAGAGCCAGCTCCGCTACAGGCCCTGTCTCCATCACCCTCCTCCTCGTCCCAGCTCCTGGGGGGGTCCCTCAGGTGCCCCTGGGTCCCCCTGCCCAAGGCTGGGAGGCAGCACACAGGGGCTGCAAGAGCTGCAAGCTCCGTCCCAGCCCAGGCTCTTCCCTGGCCCATGCCCTGCCCCAGGCAGCCACTGCCGGCATCTGAAGGAATGGAGGCAGCCACCCCACCAAGACCTTGCTGGTGGAGAAGGGGCCAAACGGGCTCTGTGCAGGGTCTGGTCAGCAAGGGCACAAAGCTGAGGTGCATGTCTGACTGCGGGGAGGAGGCAGCACGAGGCCTCTGAAGGCAGGCTCTCCTCAGTCCTGTCTCACAGCACCAGACAGCATCCTCACTGCATGAGGAAAATAACTTCAGATCTCCATTGTCCTGGTCACCGTCAGCTTCCTTGTGACTCCGTATCTTTCTGCCACAGCCATTGCCCAACTTCTCAACTTCATTTTGTCACCACTTCTACACAGTTCCTAAAACAATATCTTGAACACTGAACTGAAGCAGCGGAAAAGCTAAAAGTATTTTTGGGGAAAAACTGTGTTGAGGTTGTCATAGTCCTGATACTCCAGAAGGAGGTTGATTGTTTGTGAGGGAAATAATGTTTCAGGTAGAAAGCGCTAAGAAATCCTTCAGTGTCTTACCCTTTTCTACAGTAATTTGTATGGAAAAATTGCTCAACTCTGACAAAAACACTTTAATTCTGAATAAGCTTTTTTAGAAGTAAAATATCGCAACACACAGAAAGATTTTTTTGGAAGGGGAGGGACTCACGAGCACAAGACAATGAGAACAATCCGTGTGTCGCTGACAGCTGATGTGAGGGGTTTGAGCGCTGGAGGGAGGCTTCTGGGCTCTGCTCACAGCTCCAGCCTGTCACCCTTTGTGTCAGCTGTTAAATGCTTGTCATAAAAGCATTGCTTTTATCTGCCTCTCTTCCAAACTCTTTTTTCCTTCGGACATCATCTAACTGCACCAGGGTCTAATCAAGCCCTCATTACCTGCGGTTGCGAGGCATGGACCTGGTGCTCACCACCAGTCAGTGGTGACGAGCTGGCACAAGTGGCGAACAGGAGGTTTCTGAGCCAGCAGATGTGGTGTTAGACTCCTGCTTAGTTCTTTGTGGACACACCATCACAAAGGCATACAAAAATATCTCTCTATTTCCTCTTTTTGGCTAAAGAAGAGGGAATGTGATATTAACGAAAGGTCAAAGGATTATCAGTTAATGTAAATCCACAGAGTAGAGAAGAGCAAAAGGGTAAATCCAGAGGGTAGAGAAGAGCGAATACTCCATCAAGAGCCAGTAAAATGTGCATTGCGCTAATTAATGCTGTTTTTTACATAATTCTTGGTTCAGTAGCATTTTCTTTCCTCTGTAGCTTGTGGTGCAGCTCTGGCCATGTCTGATGAGATGGTGCAATGCTCGGAGCCCTTGGTCTGTGGAGCTCGGGGGCTCAGGGCAGCGCCCCGACCACATCCGACCCCGGCACCCTTGGTGGGAACCGCCATACCCCAGTGAGGAGCTGGGTATGTGCACATCATTTCTGAATTTATGGTCTTCCACAGGTACAACCGACACTTTCACTTTCACTTCATGCTTTCACTTCATCCGAGTAATTCATATTTAGTTCTCAAAGTATGAGAAAAAACAGTTTGGGAATGCCAATGGTGGCTGTTTCTGTGATAGCTACTACAAGCCAAATTCATTAGTGGGCTTTCAAAGAGAATTGGTTTGTTTTCCCATCATAAGTAAGCAAAGAAATGGCATTCTCTATCATCTCGCTCATTTCAGAATGTACCTGCTGGTTCTGGTTCTAATTACTATGGTCCTTCTGTGGTGGAAAATAGCCCCACAGCATCTTAACTGCAAAATTTGGTTTTCAGGAGAGAACAGTTTTCTGAGACTGTGTAAAAATGTGCTTTATTCTTACTAATTGGTTTATATTTGAATATAAATAAATGAGAAGCAGGTACGCTATTTATTTAATAGCATTTAGTGTACAATCATTTTATACAGTGGGGCCATACTCATAATATTTCTTTTATGTTACTGAAAATATCGATAAAACACTAGCTATTCATTAGTTATACCATTTCCAAGTGCACAGGAGGATGAACAAATGTGTTTTCATTATAAGAGGTAATAATAATTAAGAGTGACAGCACCTTATCCTCCGGATCTGCCTCCCAGCAGCAGTTTGGCTGATAAAAAAACAGAAGTTAAGATAAGGCAGCAATTATTAAGACAAATCTTTTGAAGGGCTGTTTGAACTCCTGTGTCCAGCAGATAATCTGATTTTACAAGGTGCTCCAAGGGGGGGGTAGACTGCATGGGAAGCAGTACCCAGGTGCAGGCCTTTAGCCCTTTGCACCGGCATTTTTACCTCTAGCCATTTCCCTGGTCGCTTCTTCTTTTGTTTGCTACAGCTGTGGCATATAAATCAGTCTTCATTCTGTCTCACTGACACCAAAGAGAAACACAGCACAAACAATGCAGAACGCCAAGCCCCAAATGTATTAATCATCTTTTTTTTTTTTCTTTTTTTTTTCTGATCCCTTTCACCTATCTTTTTTGGGAGATTTAGAAATGGCTATGGGCAATTCAGTAATTCTTCCTTCATAAATATTAGATGCACGCTGAGCATGAATATTTGAGTAGCTAACTCTGACTTAGGTGAAACCAATTGCTAATGGCAATTCATTTTTCCTTAGTGACATTCCACCAATAACAAGCATGAGGGGGACAGGATGATGCAATTTGGAGCTGGACAGCAAAAGGGAAAGAAGATACTGGCAGGGAACAAAGATGCTGTATTGATCAGGCCTTCAGGTCGAGCTCAGGGCTGTGTGTGCTCCCTTACCTTGCAGGGAGTTTTAGCAGAGGCACTCGTGCTCAGCAGGTGTGTGCGTATCCTTAGGAACTAAATACTGAAAAAAAGTTTTATATGCTTCTGACTGATTTTTATTATGTCATTGAGCTGCCGCCTCTTGATGTACTGTGCCCTGTGTGATGTTCCACGACTGATGTGCAAACTACCCTGGGAACGAGGAGGGGGTTCTCTGACATCCTGCACCTGGGGTGCACCACATCCCCACTGGCCAAACTGGGGCTTCCCTGGAAAAGGGCAGTTGGGGTTCCCTCAACCCAGCCCCAGGTCCCCGGCACATTCCCTTTCTCTCACTTACTTTCACAGCCCTGTGCTTACAGCGCAAGTCAGACTAAGCAGATGTTCCAGTGGAAAACACTGTCATTTTTGTCCTTAACGGGCTGTTTTTCAAGCCAGATGAACTCACCCTGCCGCAAAGGATGTGCTGAAACAGTGACTGGCAGTGGCGTGTGGAAACGGGGCTGCCCCTTTTGGTGATACTAGGTTAGCTGTTAAAACTGTATCTTTTGATTTTTAATAAAAAATAGAAATTGTGACTTTATGCCTGAGGCATAGAAAAGAAATGCAGTGTGTCTGGACCTAGGGAATGGCAATGAATAATCAGATGTGACCAGATCAAACCTCAGCTGAAGTTCATGTTCATGTTTACATGGCCCAAGAGACACCAGCATGTATCTATCATTTTATATTGGTCTCAACCTTGCCATTACTAGACGAATACTTTATAATCCATTGGTAATACTTGCACACCTTGGTCTATTTTAGCACACAGCTCCCCTTGCATGTGTTTTGCCCCAGGAAAAGATGCTGTTAGATGTCTCTGAAATCACCATGGCCACCACATGCCATTTCGCCAGGGCTTCTGCCCGGTCGGCCTGTGCCAGGGCGGTGCTGGTGGCGGTTCGGGCAGGGCAGGCACTCTGGGCTCGCACCAAGGCCTGGCCACCAGCCATGCCGGTCTGTGCCCTGCAGAGGGTGCCTGGGGAGGGCCTGGGCTGGACGGCTGGTGGGCAGTGGCCTTGGCCACCACAAGCTGAGCCTGGCCAAGCCGAGCCGCCATTGCAGCGCAGGCGAAGGGCCCCCACTCCCTCAGATAGCCCCACCATGGCTCGGGCGCTGGAAACACCCAGCAGGGCCTGCACAGCGCTCACCAGGGGAGGGTGGTTTCTGAGGCAGCAGAGCGGCCATTCCGGGGCCGAACAGTGAGTGCTGTGCTTGTGGTGAAGCTGTTTGCTGCAATGAACAGGCATTTCCCCGCTTTTCAGTACAGCTGTGCCTGTGACAGTGGCAGAGGAGTGGCACAGCCAGGTTTGTCGTGGTCCCACTGTGTGTGCCCAAAATGAGCATATCCATGTGCTCCAGAGTAAGCCTTCCTGGCCCTGCCAGGAACAAGAAATGCCGGCCCCACACACATCTTGGTCCTGACAGCTCCGTCTGGTCTGTTCGCACCATCTTTAAGTCCTACAGACTTCTCCTGTCCTAAACTAGTCCATGCAGAAATGGCTGAGGGCCGTGACGATGTGTAAAAGACCGTCCCCATCCCTACAGAGGAGCTCCCTACGTGCAGGGGCCAAAGAACAGCATGAGAGGAGACTGCCCTTTCCCTTGCCGTGTCTCCCCTTGGACGGAAGGGCCCCCCCAAGCAGCCTGGGCAAATGTCCCACACACTGAAACTGCCGACGCAGCGCTCAGTCCCCGACTCCCCCTGCCTGAGAGAGCAGCGGTGCCATCTCCGGTACAGAAAACACCCCTTCAGTCTGCGAAAGCAAACAAAAAGCTGCACACTGCAAGAAAATCCTGCTTTGTTTACAGGTTGCTTTTATTTACAAATATACTGAAGTGTAATCTCTCTCTTTTTTTTTTTTTTCTTTTTCTGTGTTTGCTTAGTGTGAGTGTGTGTGCACACACGTGCACGTGGGAAGGAGCATAATGTATGAGAAACTCATGTATCTGAGCTGCCAGGCAATGGTGGCAGGAAAAAAAAAATGCAGTGAAATGAAATTTAAAAACACTAATAAATAATTTAACAATGACAAGTAATTAAATTAAAAAAAAAAAAATCTGATCTACATACATTATGGTGGCTTGTTACCAACACGGGGGAAAGGAGCAGAGAATCTACGGTGAGAGGCAGCTGGTTAAGTATGAGAGAGCATAGTCATATTTTTTACAAGTTAAACAAATTGTAACAGACAGCTACAAAATACTACATTTCGATAACATAAATACAGAATATATAAATATACAAGTAATACAGCCATACACAGCTAAAAAATAGGGTGTTCACTTAAAAACAGAGTTCCCAATGCAAAGTATCTGGCAGTCCCTCCACAGTCTCTGCTGAGCAGAAACGGGGTGTGCAGCACCAAGGGGACCCGGCTGCGTCCTTCAGGAGGGCAAATATCACCAGTGTACTCAGAGAGGCCCCAAATGAGCAAGACCGTGCTTAAAGCCCACCAGAGCCAAAAGACTTCAAGTACCTGCCAAGAGGCAAGCAACCCCCCGTAGCACCTCCCGACCAGGGCAAACGGGTGGCTGCAGCCCTGGCTGGGCTGCTGCGGGCACAGTGGTCACTGGCCCGTGCCATTGGGTGAGGAGGGCGGCTGGAGATGGACCCACACACAGGGAGCAGCTGCTGCTCGGAAACCCCATGGTCTGGGCATGGGGCTGTGCAAAGCTCTACCCGGAGCACTCGGGACTTTGGGTACCACTGCTCCAGCTCCCACAGCTTTGATGTGCTCCAGTCGCCTCTCTGACCAAGCGCCTGGCTTGAAAGAACCTTTCCCTTCCTCCTGGATTCTGCTGTTAATTTCTAGTGACTTTTAGGTACAACCAGAATTATTATGACACAGTTCAGAGAGGGGCCCTCACAAACCCCAGCTTGCAGGATCCCGAGCAGCATCACAGAGCCGGGTTCCCTGGGGCATCTGGGGTGGTGGCTTGAGACATACTTCTGATCCTTAAGGAAAGGGAGGGAGTCCTGAGCACAGTAGGAAGAGGTAAGTGGGTTCACATCATCCCTGGAAGGTTTGTCAGCATGAAGGACCTCCCCATGCAATGACGGCACAGCGAGGTGGCTGAGTTGCTGCTGACAGAGCAGGCACAACCCTCCAAAGTACTGAGGAATATCCACCCAACTTGCGTGGGGTGGGTCTGAAGAATCCCCCCCATCAGCCGTGGTGAGACCCACCGAGTCTGCAAGTTAGCAGCAACTGAGCCGAGTGATCTGGGTGGTTTTGATGACAGAGTTTAAAGAAGAAAAGGAGATCAAGATGCCTGGGGTGGTGTTTCAATCTCAGTGATTGCAACCACCACACTTTACTGACAGCAACATAATTGTCATCCCTGTTGTGGCTGTGACACACATTCCCCACCAGCCCCAACTGGTTCCGATTCGGGGTTTACCCTGCAGGGCTGTGGTAAACGGGAGGCTGGGATCAGCAGCACGTGGCAGGAATTGTGCCCCGACAGCCAGCCCAGCCCAGCACCCAGCAGCGGGATGAGGAACCACCCCTGAACCCTGGGACATCGCCATGGGCCACCCTCACAGAGCGGGTGACTGCCCAGGAAAGACCTCTCTGACGAAGCTGGTACCAAGCATATTCATCCTGATCTCACAGTCATCTTTTTTAAAGATTATTGAGCAAACACTGAAACCTAATCAATCATCTTTTACTTAATTGCGTCTTGTCACCACTTTAGCTTAACATGTATTCCTTGCTTAGCCAAAACAACATGATTGAAACACCGTGAAGAGCTCACTTGATGAATTTATATGAGAGGGGTTAATTTCCTAGGGAAAATGATCACTGTAAGGTGCATGTAATAAACTGCTGTCATGACCTCTAGCCTTCAAGCTCCCATATGTGCAATCATTGTTTGTGGTTTCCGTGGAAGTGCCAGACGCTAAGAATTTTTGGCAAGAGTTTATCAATTTGACTCAGTGTAAGATATTACTGTGATATGGCCCATTAAACATTTTACTTTCACCTGATCAGTGACATTTCCCTTGACAATAGAAGAGTAAAGCAGAAATCAAAAAGGTCAGAGGTTGCTATATAATCTTTTACTGCGGGTCCCAGGTTAAAACCACAATGATCACACTCCAGTAGGATAATTCATTCTACACAAAAAAGTGACATTTATTTTGCTTTAATGAACTTTGGCCTTTGCCAGATATCTCGGGTCCGCTGGAAATCATTGGCTATGCATTCCTTCCCTCCACCAGTAGCCGCCCACGGTGGCACGGGAGATGTTACGCATGCCAGGGGCCTGGCTGCATCCTGTGCGTAGCACCAGAGATGGTAGAACATGGGGAACAAGCAGCTAAGGCATCATCATACAACACACTGAGGGAAGAGGAGATGGTATGTACAAGCAATGAAAAGAAAGGGGGGGGGGACGGAAAAGGTGGCAGTCATCAAAAAAAATCAGCAAAAGATTATGGTTACTTCAGCTGTAAAATGGGATATCTGATTTTCTCCTTGGAAATGGATTGTTTTTTCAACATCCAGCCCAGAAGCAGAGGTAGAGTTGGGACAAGGCAGTTCTCCAAACTGTAGGTCACATTATAGTTCTCCTCTAAGTCCCTGTAAACACTAAAAATGCCATTTTGATCCTGCCAGTAATGAGGGACGAAGCAAGGTTGTGCCTATGTGTAGTCTATAAACCTGGTCCATTTGAGATGGTGAAGATGCTTTTCTATGACTCTAAAGTAGCACAGCAGAAGGGTGGGGAGGAAAACTTTATGAATCCATTGAGATCAGAGGTGATAAATGTTTACAATGTGCCATATGAAACCTGCTTGCCTTCTAGCCTGCAAGCAGTGAGGATCACCTGAGTTCTTTATAGATGTTTGCTATCATGCAGAGAGATAGGAAATTGTTATTTAGCTTGATACACAAGAAAAAGGAAAAATCATTGAGAGTGATGGGTAAGGTAAGAAAATTCTTCCAATTTCAAAACATATCCAGGGGCTCACATCCCTGTCAGATAGCAAGGGAACTGTCTCTGGCAAAAGCAGACGGGTGAGATGGACCCATCTCCCCAGGCAGGGTGGCCTGGCGGCAAGGGAGGCGATGGGACCTGCAGGGAGGGCAGCGTCACCCTGGATCCTGCTGGAGACCCAGTCCCATGGTGGGTGCAGGGTCATGCGTGGGCAGAGGAGGGTCTGCCACCGCTCAGCAGCAGGATTTGCCCTGGGCTCGCGCTTCGCTCTCCTGCCCTGCACACATGGAGCCTTCTACCCCCGCGCTTTCCTTGCCTCCACAGGGTGACAGTGCATGCACTCATATGGAGAGAAAACTCTGCTTTCTCTAGAAACCTCTAACACTCTCGGTCCACGTTTCCATGCCAGGGAAGAATGTGATCTTACTTTTTCCCTTGGACCTATCGTCTGATCCTTGTCATCCACCCCTCCAGGACACACAGAGGACCTTTCTCCGTCAGCAAAGGGGTGGGCGGCTGCCCATGGGGGTCCCCAGCAGGACCCCTGCCCTGGCCATGGTGTCCCCGGTGCTGCAGGTCCCCATGACAGGCATCCCTGGAGACCCGCGCTCCTGTAGACGGTGCCCAGGCCCACGGGAGACACTGCCGCGCTGGCCTGGGACCAGTCCTCAGCCTGGAGGAGTCAGATTAACCAACTCTTTGGACTTGTTTTCAGCTATTATGGTCAATATATTAAAGGTATTTATTTAAGAAAGTGCCTATCCTGCCAATCTTTCCCCATGAGCTCTATTTTGAACACACCCTATAATTACTGATATTACCCTGGCAAATTTTCCCCATGAAGTTTTCTCCACTAAGAGCCATGACCATACTTGTCTGCCTCCCCACATTATAATTATCACCAGGCAATATTTATAACTATACTATTATTATTTATGATATTTTATGCCCTACGAAAACCTATATGACATATGCTCAAACTTCAGCATCCGAGACATTCAGACTTCAGCTGGGATATTCCCTTCACTTTGTGTCCTTGTTCTTACATCCACACTAATAGGTTAGTTGGAGCATTTATTTTAAATACAGGAGTCCTGTCAACGTGAAACCTGCAGGACTGGGATTAGACTCCAGCTCAACATATCTAAACCTGCCATTTTTTTCCCGTGTTGGTGCACATTTCAGGACTTCTGATGGTTCAGGCTAGAACTGTGTATCATAGATTCTTGCTGAGGCGAGATAATTAACTAAAGGAGTGCTTAATTATTCCAGATGGACAATGGAGCACAGCACATTTATGCCTCATGCAAAACATAAATAAACAGAACAGAATGAACAACACATGTTTGCCAGTCATGGTCTAGACTTGAAATTTGGCACCGCAAGACTTGCGAACAAACGTAAAGGCTTTATTCTCACACTTTAAAAAAAAAAAAATTAAATAAAACTCTGTCTTGTAAGCACCTTTAGCTTTAATTATTTAAGATCAATACTAACCTAAATGCCTCTGTCCCTAACATGCATCTCCTCTCCACGGTCATATACCTTTCTTATCATGAAATCACTGACTTTCTCCACAAATATTACTGTTAACCAGTTTCCTCAGTATCATATGCATAAGGGCTATAAACTAATGAGCAGATCTAGGTTATGTAGAAAAAGTGTAGAAAGGAAACAAATGTTGAACGTCACATTTACATTAACTTCTCACAGTTCAAATGGCAATTTATCCACAACATAGTATGAATCATGCAGTAAGAAAAGGGAGGAATCTCCAGTTTCTTTGATTTATTTGTCATATGGTCGACTGATGTCAGTATCAGTGGCTTTAAAAAAAAAAAAAAGTTTAAACATCCAAAAGAAAGGAAGAGAGAAAGGAGGAAAAGGTCTAGCTTTCCGCAAAATCCATTTCCTTTACAACGATGAGCTCAAACCAAACCAAACCAAAGGCTGCTGACGAGCAGGGTCTTCTGTTCCTTCCATGCTGGTCTCGTGGTCTGGTGCAAGCTGGGAATCAAGGGTAGGGACTGGTGGATGCATTTTGTTTATATATATATGTATGTATGCAGGTAGGTATTAATATATATACACATACATACACATATATGCACACAGATACAGTCTTCCTAAAAATGCTCTTTGCAGTCCAGAGGCAGCAGGAGTCACTGTGAAGAAAGAGCTGGGCAACATATGGCTGTAGAGTCTGCACTGGAAAAAGTCACTGGCTAAATACACGCCGGCTGTTTGTTTTCCTTTATTTTCATGAGGCGAAATAGGAGCTCTGCATAGAGTACAGCCTGTCAATGGGATTTCCTACTCTAGCCTGCATGGAGTTAACTTCGGAAGAGGCAAGAAAACAGTCGCTCAAGCTAGTTAAAGAGGTATCACTGTCGATATCATGAAAAATGGAGTCGTTTCCTGCAAATGAAACGTATACGTTAAGCTGGATTCTGTGCAGCCAGAGGAGGACACAGTACACACGGATGCTCGCTAGTTGCATGCTGCAACAAATGGGAACGCTCCCGGTTTTGTTTTTACCCGTTAACGCAATTCCTCTCTAAGGGTCTGGCCTACAGCGCCGACCCACAGAGCTGGGCTGGCAGCGGTGCCCCCGACCCGCCAGCACTTCATTTCTGCTTCAGTCAGCGCACAAAGAGGCTCGGCTGAGGAGGGCAGCAAAGGGTGCCGGGGAGGAAGGGGTCCCCGGCTCTCGCCAGCCGGGATCCGGCATCGGCGGGGACACTGGGGCCACCAAGGGTGGTGGGAGCAGACACCCAGTGCCCGTGACAGGGAAAAGCCGTAACCAGTGACAGTCTTCATGTACAACAAGGTAGCAGATAGTTCTACGAGTGCGACGGGACCCAGGAGGAAACCCCGTTTCCCTGACCTCAAGTGAGCTACAGTTGTAAACGTGCTTTCATTTCAGAAAATTCCACTCTTTTTGGGCTGGTTTGGAGCAGCTCCTTTTATTTCCCTCAGCAGCTTAGATTTCAGCTTACTTCAACTCTCAAGGTACCAGAAAGAGCTCTAGCTCAAGTCCTGTGAGCACTAAAAAAGTGTTAGTCAGGCTCTTTTTCCTCCTGCACTCATTGGAAGCAGCTTTGTGCCGTCCCTGGGGCACACAACCTGCCTCCCAAGAGCTGTGCTCAGAAAGACAAGCACACCATTTGCAACAAAAGCACAAGCCACCTCACGCTCATTTGTGCTTCAGATGTCCTCGGCTCCTTGCAGGATTTACCAAGCTGCCCGGTGTGCACCGTGGACTCGTCTCATGGGAAAGCGATCGGCCAGACGCCGGGCAGGGCCCTGGTGGCCCGAGCAGCCGTGCTCCGTGGCCACAGGCTCCCGGGCCTCGGCAGCGCAGCGCTCCTGCTCGGCAGGAACCAGCCTGGCCCAACGGGCCCTGCTGGGCTGCAGCAGGGCCAGCAACCACAGCCTGAGAAATCCTCTGAAACTTTATTTAAATGCCACACTGCAACTGCCCGGAATCAATTATTAGGCATTTAATGCTCATGATGCGTTTGGTGTACCTATCCGCTTGATGGAGCATGGTCAGGAAATCGTGAAAGCAAACCATAAAAACTACGCAGGAGAAATGTCCGGTGGAGACACATCTCTTAGTAGCTCAAGAGCTGTTCTTTAACAAACCCAAGCATCCAATCTGAGGGATCTTAGAGGGGTGCTTATTCATTTTGGAATGAATAGACTAATTCCCTTTATTAGACCACTTTTCAAGGCACTTTTTCCCTAAAGCGTCTAAGAAAAAGGAAAAAACTTGTGAGGGAGCTAGAATTTGGTAATGTTTATTTTTCAATGTCTTGGATAGTGGTTTAAAAAAGTGGAGCTGGAGAGGTGATGTTGCTTGGTTTACCATTTATCAGAATTATACTGTGAAATAGTTCTGAAGGGCGTCCAGAGTCTGGCAAGAGCTCTCTTCTACCCCCTTATGTGTACATGACAATATACACACGAAACTGACTAGTACAAATTCCCTGGTGCAAATCCCAGAAAAAAATATTATAAAAGCAAGTATCTCTGCTGAACCTGTGGTGTGCGCACCAGCACAGGAACCCTGCTATTGCTGGTGCGGCAGAATGACGCGTGCCTTACCATAAGGGTTCATGTGGTCGCCTGGCATTTGTGGCGGGGTAAGACCCTGCTGAAATGGGTCTGTGCCATAACTGCTTTGATCCATTGCTACAATCTGCTGCTGTGGTGGTGCAAGTGGTGTGTAAGATGTCATCATCCCTTCCATGCGGTTGGACATCACTTCTGCAAAGCAAACAGGAGGGCACAGTCACGGCGTGGGCACAGGGCGGCCGCAGACACCACCTCCCGTGGCAATACCCAGCCCGGCTGGGTGTGCCCTGCTGGCCAGAGAAGCCTTCCAAATTTTGTCTGAGAGTACAGCCCTGAGCACTAAGTTGAAAGACTTGTAATATCTGACTATATAATTTCTGGAGCTCCCGGGTGCTGGACCATATCTTCCCAAAGTCTGTCCTGTGTGTGACACAGCCCTATTACTCTCTAACTTGTGTTGGTACCAGTTTTTCCAGCTCTGCATGAAGAGGAGTATTTGAGGCTGCAAGGCTTGGGAGCTGGAGAACCTCAAGAGCAGCAGGGCAATCCCTGGTGCCTGTGTGCCGCCCCTGCCTGGGGTGCAGCCAGCCCCGGGGCGCAGGGGGGCTCCCCATGGGGGTGGCAGCAACACTGATGCCCTTAGGGGCAGCTGAACATGGTCCCCCTTTCCTCAGGAGAAAACAAACTGGAGGATCTTCCTGGAGCGAGCCTCCTGGAGATTCCCTGCAGGAAAAGTGCCTCTGCAGGGCACATTTCTTCCAGAAAGGAGGGAACAGCTTCCGTGTGAGCACCTCCGGGGCCTGGCCCACGGGAGAACGCTGGGCACTCTGTGTTTCCACTGATGACAGCACACATCACCCACAGAGGCGTGCATGCCCTTATGGCTCTATTTCAGGCATTGTGTGGGAATGGCACTAACAGAAACCCTGCAGGTTCTTTTCCCCTTATTTTGCCTTCATCACAAAGCCCTACCTTGCCCTAGTCGCTGCGAGTTCTGTTGCTCTTGCTGCTGCTGATGCCTTCGTGCTAGTTTTTTCATCTGAATAAAAGAGGAAGAACAGAACAGTCTCATGGTTCTGAATACAACAATTTCGTTTCCTTACAAAACTCTCTGCAAACATTAAATCAATGAATACAGACCATTTACATCCATGCACGCACCACTGTGGGTTCAGTTTCATTTCTAAGCTTAAACATTTCAGTTTCCAGTTCACATTTGCATGCAAAATTTACTCCCAACCTCACGTTGCTTCGAGCACATGAACTTAAAGTCTGTGTTTGAAAGTTGCCTTTCTGGTGTGGAGGCAGACAGCAGTGCATGCAAAATCCGTGCAGTTCAGCCCCTGGGATCTCTGGTACCCACTACATCCATGGGGTGTTGGAGGACAATTTGCGTTTTACTTTTGAGAACTTGACAAACAACCTACCTTTGCTCTTTGGTTCTGAAACCAGACCTGGACAACTCGCACGCTGAGTCCTGTTTCAGCTGCTAGTGTTTCTCTGACCTACAAGAGGAAATGTTTAAGGATGCAATTTTAAATATTTTTTAAAAAACTAATCAGTTATGTTAGGAGAATATGTCTGCACTTACAATAAAAACTGAGTTTACAGAATTACTTTTAAAAATTTCCAGAAATAACAAGGGGCTGTCCCTAAGGTGCGATAGGTACTTGGGTGAGCATCGCCATGTGCCCCCCAGGTCCTGTGCTCACCCCGAGGCAGATGCTGCTGCCCCGGGAAGGGGCAGGGGGCTCTCGGAGCCCTGCTCTGGCACTGCCACCCCCACGGCCTGGTGTCATAGCTGACTTCAGGTCACTGCTGAAGCACCTACCTTCCTACAGGGCTTGGAAGACACTTCAAAGGATGCTTTGAATGCTCGTCTCTGCTGTGTAGTAAGTATTGTCCTTGGTCGTTTAGGTCTTCTTGGGTCCTTCCCATCATCGCTTCCTTTTCCTTGGGTTACTTGTCCTTTGGTGGGCTTTACATCTCCGTCTTCATCATCACTTTTAACTGGCGAAAAATAAACAGCATATGAAATTGTACTTGTTCCACCAAGATAACAGGGTGTCTGAGAACTGCTCTCCAGCTGCCGAACTAGTCAATGGGTTCAACCAATATCCCATGTTTATTTAATACCTAAAGCAACTCAGGGCAGGAGGAGACTACCTTAAATTTGTGTACTTGTGTGCACTGCCTAAATCAAATGCGGCAAAAGCATAAAAATGTGTTGAATTTTCAATTGAGGGCATGGGACTGATTCAGAATTTGCTTCGGTAGTTCCCAGAACTGGGCACAGAGAGACGCTGTGCCCTCCCAGCACCACCTGGTCCCCGGGCGGGTGCCCTCCCACCTCACCCTTCCCCCCGCAGCATCCTCTCCCAAAGCATTCAGTGCAGGCGGGTACCGCTGCCCGCACCGCTACGGCAGCACAACAGTGCCAACGCACAAAAATTACAAAAACATCTTAAAGTCTGTTTAGCTAAATACAGTGTAGATTCCAGCTACCGTTCTGAATATTTTGAAGCTCCAGAGATAATATTAAATATAACCTTTGCCATCTCACTTCTGCATCCCACAGAAAATGTGAGTATTCTTTCTCAGTGTATTTCAATGTGTCTATATGTGCATGCACAAATTTCTCTTCATTGGTAAATACATACAAATATATATGTGCTTGTGTAGACCAAATAGATTACCTGTATTTTCCACAGTTAAATTATAAGTATTCATACAATCTGGTGATATTACATGTCTTAGTATATTGTACTTGGAAATCCTAATTGCAGAGGCAAAGGTTGAAGACTAAATACTAATCCTGTTGTGAAAAACAACTTTTCAACTCAGCATATTTTATTTCAGCAGACTACTGATTTTTCTTCCAGAAAACATTAATACACTATTATAGGCATTTCAACATGAAGAAAACACACTGCAATTTCTATATACTCAAAGATTACGTTTGGGGAATTAACAAATTAGACTTTAATTCATTTTAGGGTCTGATTATTATGCACCTAGCAATCTAATCACCTTTTAGTTTAATAAGCATCTTTTGCTTAATGATTAAAGAGAAGTTCAGTCATTTTAATAACCATGACATTATTAACTTTCCAGTATGCCATTTCTAAGGAAAGGTTTGTGAGGATTAATATTGCTCATTGGAGAGTTACTGTTGTGTCCAGCGGATAAATATTTGATTGGGGAAGGACACACTCAGCCCATGTGAAACCATTTGCTCTCACACGGGCATCTGGGAGATCTGTGTTTCCAGTGTATCAGACCACAGGAGACAAAACATCCCATTTAATTTGTCAACTTGTTTTTCAGGTTTGGGTTTGGCTAACAGGGAATAATGAGGGGAAAAAAGCATCTCCAGGAGTAAGAAATCACCCTGTGTGCCAAGGGGAAATGAAATGGAAACCCAGGTTGGTTTGTGCCACTGCAGCAGTTGCTGCTGATCTCAAACTACAAGCCCTGGTCTTGAAGGAGAGCCCAGCGTGCCCAGAGCAGATCCCAATGAGCCGGCGGGCAAACAGTGGCTGGCGGGGAGCAGGAAGGTGGGAGGAGGATGCCATGCCAAGCAGTGGAGCAGGGACAGCCCCACACCCTCCGCTTGTCAGAAGGGGTTTGTCTGGACATGGACAGATGGACAGATGGGAGGATGCTGGGGCTGGTGATGCGAATGACATGCTGCGGGGCAAGTAGGAAACTCAGATGCTTCAGGCAAACTCACAAAGAGCCCAAACCCTGTGCCACGAGATTTACAGAGCAGCGCACTCAAGGTCCTGCACATACAGTACGGCAATAAATAACGTGCTGCTCTGAGAAAGGCCCCGATCCCGCACGTCCTGCTGAGTCAGCACTGACCTTTGTCTTGCAGCATTCCTGACATGAAAATATAAATTTCAGCAATGTGGAGAATACGGCTCTCAGATTAGAGATTAAGGATAATTACTGCTCCTAGCTAAATTGGAATAATGCATTTTCCCATAAACCAGAGGCAAACATTCATGTCATTTGTAGGCTTAATGGAATGGTAATTGTTGATTTTCTTAGACATTTTCTTGGGAAACAAGCGGGCTATTATGGTGCTGGCAGCAGTCTGCGTACACTCCGTCTCCAGCCCCAGGATCAGACAGGGTCCACCAGCAGCAGGAGGGTCCCGTCCCCCAGAACAGCCCAGGAGCCCAACAGCCACCCCTCACCGTGACCACTGCTGGTCCTGGGGTTCCGGACTGGAGACCCCAACCCCAGCATGGGAATGATCTGTCCTGGGCAGTCCCGTCTCCTCAGCCCTGGAGAGAGAGACAGCGGATTTTGCTGACTCTTTTTTAAAACCTTCCCTAGGAAATGGGTTGAGGAAAGGGAGGGTCTGTCTCTCCATCACTGTGAATAACTCGGGGAAGACACCCATCAGCTGCTATCGGCTGTGAGGGCTCCACTGGCCTCTGGAGAAGGCAAAAGCCTTTATAAACATAAAAATATGTTAAAATTAACATAAAAATATGTTAAGTGGGTGGGAGAATGCCTATGGAGACCAGGACACTGTGGATGAGGTCTCAGGTAACTGAAGTTAGTCTGGTGCACACTTTGTGATCTTACAGAAAATACCTTGATGAAAACAAAAAGTTTTTGTCCCTTACCAAGCAGCAAGTTAAGGGAGGGAGTCAAGCAAGGGAGAACAGACTGCAAGTAGGGATTATTTCAGCTGCGGCTGCTGATTTGCATGGGTGGCATGTGCATACGGATGAAGTGGATGTGCACATGGTTTTCTATAAGAAAGCTCTACAAACCCTTGTGGCTTTTCCAGTTGGAGCAGCTGTGGGAAAAGCTCACCTGAGTCTGAGTCGTCTGGGCTGACCGAGCTCAGCAAGTCTTTCTCTTTTTCGTAGTCACTTTTGCAGAGCAGTTGCCCTTCCTTCAGGACGAACTCGTCGCCTTTCCGCAGCTGCCGCTCGCAGACGCAGCAGCAGAAGCAGCTCAGGTGGTAGACGCACTCCAGGGCTCTCATGACGAACTCTGTCGGGGCGATCTTCTCCATGCAGCCGCTGCACTTGGCAGCAAACAGCCTGGGAGGGAGCGAGGCAGAGGGAGCGTCAGATCACACACTGCGTGAATTTAAATACAGCAAATTCTTTAATTTAACTTCAGATCAGCTCGGCTCTCGCGTTTGCACCCTGGGAGACTCGCACCCTTAGTCTTGGAAACATCACAGGCAGGCAGTTAATTCAAATCGCAATCTCTTTGGTCTGGAGATTCCCAAGTCACCTTTGCTGGATAAAAACAGTGCACTAAGACTTGTCCTTATCTCACTGTCTTGTTCCTCTTCAAAAAGAGAAACAAAAAAGGAGCTCTCAGAGTTTGGGTAACTTGCTCAAAAACAAAGTTATTTTAAAAAGTTAATTCACGCTTTGTTTCATACAGGCTCTCTGGTTTCAGTACTTAAACCCTACTCTGAATAGATTTCGCGAGTTTCCGACTTTGGTATTGTCTGTCTCTGAGGGGGCTGACAGACAGACACAGGAACAAGCAAGAAAACCGAGTGCTATTGCTGAGAAAACGACACACACACGCAATTGCACACATGCAATTGATAAAGAGAGGAGTGAAATAACACGGCTTTTCTTTGGCTGTTGAGTTATTCCAGAACAACCTGTCTCCGAAGGGAGGACTGTGCATTTTAAATGGTGTGAAACATCCTTTGGCAGAGATAGGCAGTGATACAATCTGCTAAATTACCACTGTAATCACAGGCTCTAGAATATACACGGTATTCCAGACTAGTTCTTATTAAACCTTTACAAACCCCCCTCTTTCATCCATCATTAATTTTCTAAGATAAAGTTAGAATTATTTAGATTAATTTTATTTTGCTTTTCTAATGGCAACTGGGAATCTCCCTAAGTGAGCTTTTAGGAAGAGGTCTGCTGCAAATAAAGACGAATAGCTGTGTTACGTCCCTGTATCACGCAGTGGGCTCGGTCATTTGAAATTCAGTGTCTTTTATGGCGATACATCAAAGTGCAAGGTGTACTAATATTTACATTTAGGCAACGAAATTAACACAACTGCACCCATGTGCTCACAGGAAAAAAGGAGATTCTGCCTTTTAGGATGGGGTACGCTGATTTTTTTTTTTTCCATCCTCAAAATGATCCCCTTTTCTATAAAAGGTGATTGTCTTTGATTTCAGAAGGCACAGGCTGCGGTAGGTGCCGATTCCTTCAAAGCCTCCATTTTGTCTGAGCCCAGACGTGCAGCGAAATGGCAGCCCCCGGCCCCCAGCGAAGGGATGGAGGCAGGGACGGGCAGGGAGGGAGAAAATGTAAATACATTTGCATATGGCATCCAAAAAAAGGCTGAGCACCCGAGAACCCGTGGGGTTTCCCCATCTGCATCTTCCACCTAATAAATGAGATGGGCACCATGAACCTTGGCACGGCCCCGGGTCCCACCCTGCACGGGCCAGGCCTTGCAGGGCGCCTTTTGGGTACAGGATGGATTAAACCCGTTACAGGGAAAGTGATGCTGCGCAGCACCCACGGCCACGGCCACTGAACAGCCATCGTTACTTCATACAGGCCGTCGGGCTTGTCTGCAAGGGGTTTCTTCTGAAAAACGTTAACAGAACGAGAAAAATACGATTTTATGTTCTGATTAGTGAACATCACAGAAATATGACAAAGCTTTGGTTTGCAAATACCTGAGCAGGAAATATTTTTATCTATACACAATAACATATCTGACAGGATTAAAACTCAAAGGGAAATAAAGAGCAATCAGATTTTAAGCACGTTAAAAAGTTATTCCTATTTAACTGCTTAAACCTATTTGACCCAGTTTAATGAAGCCCGTCCCCCCGCAGCCCGCGGGTGCGGTGCAGGACGAGCAGCCCGGCCGCGGAGGCACCGGCTCCCCGGGCCCGGCTCGGCCCCGCCGGGGAAATCTTAAGAAACGAGATTTCGGAGAGTGACTGCGACCCTGTGTCGTGTCCCGTCCCGCCCCCCGCCGATGCCATCCGGAGCCCCCGCCGCTGCGGTGCCGGCGAGGGTCCCCCGGTGGGGCCGGACCCGCACCCCCCCGCCCCGGCCGGTCCCGCCCCGGGGGTTCCCCGCAAAGCGACAACGCGGGACGCCCCTCCAGCACCCCCCCATCCGCGGGCTCCGGCCGGCGCTGGCAGCCCCCGATCCCCCGCTTTTCGGGGGCAGCGCCGGGTCCCGCCGAGGCCAGCGCTCCGCTCCGCGCAGCCAGCGCGGGTGGGAAGACACCGGCCGCGGGCAGCAGCAGGCAGGAGGCGGCAGGAGGCAGGGCCCCCCCTGCCCGCCCCGGCGAGGGGAGAACGGGGACCCCCCGGGGGCTGCGCGGAGCGGAGGTTGGGCTGCGCTGGCTCCCGCGCCCCGCACCGCGGGCACCCTCCGGTGAGAGGGAAAACACCAACGTAACAGGGTTCACAAGCGATCTTAAGCAGGAAAACGTATACATATACACACACACCCCCATCCCACCCCCATACTCTCCCCCTTCACGTTTTCTCTAACTGGGACGTAAAAATGCCCCCTTCCCCCCGGGCGGTGCCGCGGCGGGGGCTGTTCACCTGGGCAGCCCCTCTGCTGTCACACTGCTCTACCCCGTCCGGGGCTTTCCTTTTCCTCAAAATAAAAGGTGTCTAACATAAATACAAAATATTTTGTGTCATCTATTGGCAATTGACTATTGCCAGAAAGATGGTGCTTTCACAGCAGGGTTTCCAAAGGCAGCCTTTCAGTTACAAAGAATTACATCGTCGTCAATGTAGCATTAACTCATTCAAATCAACATTAAATCGGCTGACGATACTGCACGGGCTTCCTATCTTTAATTTGCCCGTTGTCAACACAAGAAAATTCCATGCCCTGCACCCAGGTGCTCTCTGCATTACAGCCTGCAGTCCCACAAACACACACGCTCTGCGCCGTGTTGGATTTAATTCTGAGATTATAAAATCTTCATTAAATCTATCTTATAAAGTGTTTATAGGTATTTTTTCAGCTTCCAGAGAGTAACCCAAGGTTATGCACTTTTTTTGCACAAGGCAATCTCACAACAGGAAACTAATCTTGACAAATGACCAGACTTTGATATCTGTGATCTAAAACACTGCTCATTAGACTGTTCATTTTATAAACGAATGGTAATAAACCTGTTGAGAAGTGCAGGATAGCAGGAATACTTTACAGATCACCCCTTTACAGGTTTCAATCAAAGCCATAAATTTGAAGGAGGGCATGCAGATATGCTGAGCTGAGACAAAGACTCTGTCCCGCACCAACCACATTTAATGAAATATTTCTTTTGCTTTCTATACATTTTACAAATAATTTGCATAACTCTGACTTTTTACCCCCATGGCTGATTATCTCCAGCTCTCCTAAGTTAATGTCAAACCTCAAAATCCTTGGACTTGTTAAAGTATGTGGAGAGTGGAAATCAAATGCCTTTATTAGAAGCCCCAGGAAATCTCCGACTCCTAAGCACAACGAAAACATTCCAAAGAAAATTGTTCGAAGAGGACAAAGGAGAAAAGCAGAACAAGAAAACCTTGTTTTGAATCAACGATTGCAAGAGTTTTATAAATAAATTCTGTTGCCTGGACAATTTTGAAAGACAACTCAATAGGTTTAGGAGTTTTTAAGTGTGTTTGCCTCTATGCCTGAAACACTTGGGGGATTCAGCTGAGCTAAAGCTTGGAACAATGGCCTGTCTGTCCATCCCAGTATTTGTAATAATCGCTGAGAAGCAACTTTATAGTACTAGATAGCCAAAAAATATTCAGCTAAAACTGGGTGAACTTAACAAATTAATTATGCATATATTTTAGGGGCAATGAAAACGCTGAGACATGTGGTCCTGTCTTTAAACAGTAGATGAAAATGTTCACCAGCGGAAGAGGCCATAAAGATTTTATTTGTTAGAATACCCCTGTGAAGTCAGGCTGAATCAGTAATCCTTAGAAACAACCACAGTTACATGATCCATTGTGCCTTCCTGCATGGGCACAACCATCTGGTGTTTAATATCTACCACTGATTTATTATCTCTCGCACAGTTATCTTGCAGTAAGTTTGACCCTGCTCTGCTCCCGAGAACCACGGTTCTGCTGTTTGCTCTTCTGCCTCCTGACAACCCACCCTTTACCTTCCCACCGCTCGCCAGGCCCTTCATTTCCTCCTATCTGTGGGCAAATAGATTTTAATTGTTTTATTATAACTAATTTAATCTGTGCTGAGAGATCTCCATGTACAGTGCGAAATTTGCTGTTCATATTAAGTGTGGTTCAAGAGGTTTGTTACACAGGACAGAGGTATAAAAATAGACTAAATCCGTCAGGTTGTTTATTTACCGGACGGCTGCCGTGGAGCAGTAAATAGGAAGTTATTAAGCCATGTTTGATATATGCAAGAGGACAGATGCTGACATCTACCTCTCGGAGACGTTAAATCATTTTCCTTTCTGTGTTACTCTGACATTATGTGTTGCAAGAAACCACCGCAGATACCTGGCTTTTCTTTATTTAATAAATATGCAAAGACGGTGGTCACAAGCTTTTGTAAATATTGTGGGAGTAGTCTCTCGCTCTGAGGCTTCTCTCAGCCTGCACACGACATCCCCGTCGTGCCTGCGCTGCCAGCTGGGAGCTCGCCTGGCACTCCTATAGGACCAGTTATCTTAGAGCTGAAGCAAAATATATTATGCTTTTCACACAACTGAGTTTTATTAAGAGAAGAAATTAAATTACTAACGAATGACATCTGTTACTTGTTCTTTGGGAGAAATTTTGATACTTCCGTCTTCTTTAGATGACATAGAATGGGGAAAACACTGTGCATGGGGTTTTTTTTCTAGCATAAGACTTGAACATTTTTGTAGCATCTTATAGCTCATGGGTGCTTATAAAAAAAGAAAAACTGTTGCTTGGTTACACTGAATTCTGAACATTCAAAACATCTCAAATGCACTAAAGCAGAACAGAAATATTATCGTTTTATGATTTGAAAAAAAAAAAGAAGAAACCCTAAAAAAAGAAACAATCCATTTTAAATATTTTCCCTGCAGAAAAAATAATTACGTAGTTTATTAAAGCCAATTTCACAGCTGAAACTTCAGTAAAAGAAAGCTAATTCCTTTTCACTGAGTAGTAATAAAACACACACAAAAATTAAAAGTTTCTAGGAAAAAAAAATGTAATATTTAGAGAGAAACTAAAGCAAAGAAACCTTTTTTTTCTTCAGGGAGAACTGAAGAAAATATTTATTAACCCTCTATCCACAGGTGCTGTAGTAAGAACACCAACTACTGGTGAAAGCCTGTGTTTAACACTGCGCTTCACAACGTGCAATTGGGTTCACAGACTGAAACGTAGCACCTATTGGCTCCCAGTCACCTTTCTGCCGCGTGAATATTTCACCTGTATTTTCATGAGACAGGCTGTGCTGCCACGCAAAGGCAACCCAACGGATAAAATAACAACAGAGACCACTCGTTATCCCACGCTAAGTCAAATCTTGCTCTGAAGCTGGTGGGAGTTTGACCATGGACATTGTCAGAGCCACAAGCCCAAGCAACTGCTCTGTCCACCAGAGATGGACCCACAAACCAGCCCACGTCACCACTCTGTTCACCAGAGATGGGCCCCAGGCAGCATGACAGGATGGCCATACCCAGATAATGGCTCGTGTCACAACCATATCCACAAAAACATTACACTTTGCTTGATTTCCTTCCCGTTGGAATACAAGGGAAAAGCCCCATTTGCCTTGAAAGGAGCAGGAACTGGTACATTTTTAGAGTCTGCTTCCCATCAGCGGCAGGGACAGCAGCGCTGTGAGCACCTCTGTGCCACATGGCCATCCCAGCCGGACAAACATCACTGGCCTCTGCAGAAATAACATCTGCCAAAAAGTGTCCTGAGCACCGGCGGCTCCAGCATTGGGAGCATCACGGACAAATGGAAAAGACCCAACAAAGGGATTCGCTAAAGTGCATAAAGACACAGAGAATTCAAAGCTGCCATCCTCAAATGGGGCCAGAATGACCTAAAAAGTTACATCTTCCTTCACTATAAAGTAAAACATAAAATGTAAAGTGCAGAAGAGTTTCTTGCTTCAAGCAGAATGTGGCAGAATGGATTCTTCTCTTTGCTTAATTTCCATCCCCTAATTGACCACTTTGTTCAACTGTCTTCCATCACTGCCACGCAGTTCTATTTTATAGCATTTTTCCTTACAACACTTTGATGGAAAAATTTATGAAGAATCGAATTATTGCTGTTAGAAGGGAATTAAAACAATTTTTCATTTACAAAGTCACTGATATTGCTCTACTGTGCTCCACCTTTGGGAATCCAATTGCTCTTCTCAGCTACTCCCATTCCTCTTTATAGCACAGCAATTGCACTGTACAGATTATGGCTGCAATTTTCTCCTAATCTGTTCTGTAGAATAGAAACTGTTATAAAAGTTAAGGGCGCCGATTGAATTGATAAAGCCAGGGTTGCAATTAAGAAGCCTAATGGATTAACAAAATATGATGATTTTGTTAGGATTGTATTTTTAGGCGGTGCAAACATTTGGGAAATAATGTTATTTTTGTCTATGATATTAAAAATGGCTAAAGGGGCTTCTGCTGCCGTGCTTTCCGTACTGCCCCGCCGGTGCCGCAGCGCTGCGAGAGCACGGGACGCGCTGGGGAGACCCTGCTGCTGCCGCCGCTCTGCCGGGCCGGGGTGTTACTGAAAAACAACGGCTTTATCATTTTCCTTCCTCTGGATTTTTATTCAGTTATTTACACATACTAAACTAAATCCACCTTTATTTCCTACCTGTACAAGCTCTCAGGTTTGCAGGGGGCGAGACGGGCCCTGATCCCACAGGCCGGAATATTCAGCAGCCTGATCAGAGTCTTATCCTTCTTGTTCGCTAAGTGGCACACTGAATTTACAGTTGCCTTTGAATTTACATCACCAACAACACAGGGAAATTCTTCTAATATAATTTTTATATGAAAATTCACCCTAAAGGCCCTATAAGCAGGGAAATTGTACTGTTGGTGATTCACTGCCCCGGCCTTCACTTTTACAGAAAAAAATAATCGTGTGTCAAAGCAATTCAAATGTAATTTCTAAGTTATTTCTTGGCTGGCAAGAATGACTTAGGGAGAGAATTTACACAGGGCCTTTCCTCTCAACTAGGAACATTAAGAGGAAGAAACGTTATTTGCCAGTATAAAACAAAATAACTTCCTGTGCCTGCTGCACTGACGCCTACAAGAGCTTGTGCCCAAACCCATCAGCACAGCCAATTTAGCAACTGATTTGCAAGGGAAAGATACCTTAGTCCTGTGGTGTTAATGTCTTTACAGTGGGGGGTCTATTGCCAGCTTCTCCAAACTCATCAACACAATCTATTATTAATACCCAGAAAGGCTTTATAGTATCTTTATAGCACAAGGCAATGAAAGCTCTGTGGTGTAATCTGTTATCTATATTGCAAAAACATGTGAAATAAAACAAAACATAGACACTTCATAAACAAAATGTTTCATCTGTTATATCTCTCTGCCTCTCCTATATATAAAGCAGTAGGGTGCAGGAAAGGCATTCCAAGAGATTTGCTGTTAGATGTGGGACTGGCTTCTTTTTAAATTTTATTTGTAACGTCACAAACTTAAAACTGAATGAAAATTGCTGCTTCTTTCACTGAGATGAAAACATTTGCAAAATTGGGCGGCATTTGACTTTTAGGAGCAAAATGCAGCATCCAGAAATCCAGGGGAAGCTCCCTCGGACGCAGCGGTGACCGGGGCAGCGCTGGGAGCCCCGGCTCCCACGGGGGCAGCACCAGGTACCCGCCTTGGGGGCATCGCCATGGCAAGAGCTGAAGAATTTCTTTCCAGTAAGCGGCAGAAAACCAAGCGCCCACTGGCATTTTCTTTGGAAAGCTTTCAAGAACTGAATTTGAGCAGAGCTGGATCATTTATTTTGTTATTGATCTACATGTCCGTATTTTACATGAAAAGCTCAGAATTACCCTACACTTAGTGCCTGGGAACAGACACAATTAGAAATATCATTTAACAGCAAATAAATAAACACACAGTTTAAAACCCAGGAAGATTTTGTTTTGAATAAACAGACTGTGGCAAGGGTGGAACTGAGAAGGGGGATGAGGAAAGTTTTGTGTTCTCGGTGCATACACATTCGCGATACAGTAAGAACCAAAAAAGCCCTCAGCGCAGGCCCGTGTCTTATTTCCCAGATGCCCTTTTATTTTCTCTGCCTGTTGAAAATAAATTGTTCTTTTGTAGTGTTTCTCTTTTCAGTCCGACTGTCAGCTATTATTTTTCTATTTCCTCTTTTTGTCACTTTGCATTATTTTTGGTGCTGTAATTCCCATTTGTTCCCACTCCTATCTTCCTGTCTGCCATTGTTCCATTTTTTAATCCCCAGTTTTACTCTTCTTCGGCTCTTTTTTGGCCCATTCTCAGTAGGGTTTGAGAGAATACCCAGGCGTGACTCCCTGCTATAGCAACCACACCTCCCCAGGAAAGCCACAACAATCTCTTCGGGAGGAGGAAAGTCTTTCACAAGCTGGCAGCAAAAGTAAATCCTTCTTCAAGGAACAAGGCGGATTAGCAGAGAGCAGTGGGCTGCAGACTTAACCCTACCCCTCATTTCTTTAGAGCACCAGTCACTCAGAACCCTGCTGTGATGTACAATTAAACAGGACCCAAAAAAATCCTGAATGACACAAGAGCCGGATTGTGTAAAGGTTTAATTCCACTTTAATACCTTTCCAAGTTCAGAACTCAAAGATAGCAATTTAACCCAAGAATCCCCATCTGAGCATGAAAAGTTGCTGTTTGTCTTACAAAAGTCCCCACTATATTCTGCTCCAAATCATGCTCTATTACCCTGACCTTTAATGGATGAATTTCCCCCCCCCCCCAGTCATCTCTCATGGTTTCCCTTTACTATCCTTCCACAAACTTCGTTCTTCTGATAAGACAGAAGGCTCTTATCAGAGGCACTGAGCTTTGGGAGAAACTCCGTAAAAATGACCAGTGAAAAAGGAAAAGGAACATTAAAAAAACCCAAACAAACTAAACCCCCAAAACTCAGGCAACTAAAGGTGTGTCTTGCAATGTCCAGGAATGATAATTTATTCTTGTAATGTGGAATCACTCTTATTAACATCATGTCAATTACGTGTTATTAATATTACAATGTAAAATAAATAGGTCTCTTAAAATGGGCTTTTTTGAAGACTCCAAACATCTGAGTCATCTTTTTTATGTTAATGGACAGACTAGTTTAGTTATTCTGGTATGGGCGATTGCTATAGTTGCTCTATAAACTGAATTTTTAGATTAACATGGAACTACCAAAATCTCCTGGCTTCTGTAAAGCCAAATGTGGTTGATAGAGTCCTAAAGACTTGGCTATCAGCACCTGTGTTTGTGTTCAGGCTTCGGGAAACCAGACTCCCTACACCCACACAAAAAGACCGATCAATAAGCAAGGGCCTATAGCACGCCCGGGCCCTCCTTCTGCCTGGACATCAGCATGGGTTTTAAGTTATTCCAGAAGTTAAACATATATCACAAAGGACACTTCCACATGTGTGAAAATGAAATCCCATTAGACACCAACAACATTATTAGGCATGCAAAGAGGATTATTCCCTTAAGCTCACAAGAGTGAAAGGTTTGTCTAAACATTTTATTAACTTTTTCAGAATTTTTTTTTTAATTAAATGAAAACTTCTAAGTAGGTCAAAACTGGAAAATACTACTTAACTTTTGGTTATGTGTAGGTATATATATTATAGACACATGAACACACACATGCATACAGAGAGAGAAAATAGAGATGCCTGTTAGAGAGAAAGGGTACAAAATCCCCACCACACCAGATCACCACGGCATTCCTTTCTTTTGGAGAGAAAATTTGTATGGCTTGGAATTGTTCTATAAAATCTATATGGTCCCTTCCAACTCTAAAAAAAATTCAGTGAAATTCAGTGAAAAGCACAGAAATATCCTGTGGTATTCCTGAGGGTTCTGAAAATGTTTCCAAAAATTAGGTGCTTTGTTGAGTATCTGGGTGAAAAAATCCCTGCTCTGACTGTACTGTCCTTTCTGCAAAGTTGACAAAGCACTTATTTTTTTAACAGAATTATTTGCTGAAATACAACAAAGTTTGCTCACCAGTAATTCTGAGGTTCTTAAGATCATCTGCTAAAGATAAATAAAGGAGGAGAAGCTGTGTCAGTTTTTGCTTCAAGTAAGTGAGAAATGAAGAACGTTGACACCATCAGGAAGAGGACTGGGTCCCCAGGCTTCAAAAACACCTGGCTCCACTGAGAGTTCGGTCCTAAACCCACAGAGTCCTCAGCTCTGGCACTGAAGCGCTGTTAGCAGTGTCTCAGTCTGCTGTTGGAAGGGAAACGATTGCTTTTTTGGATCTCCCACCAACACACGCTACCGCTCACAACAGCTCGCAGTGGGAATTCCATGAGTGCCACAGGAGACCCTGCAGCACCCGCCGTCGGTGCTGCCTCTGGCATGATGGACACGTCCCACGGTCACGTAAGGGGCACAGCCCATCTGCACGTTTCTCTTGTACTCATTTCACTGACAATAGGCATTAAAATATTTAAGATTTACTTCTAGCACTGCACCAAGCAGGCAGGAAATGTAGAAGCTTGGGTGTACAAGTTAATGAAATATGGTTGGATGAACATAAGCTCTTCATTTAGACAATAACAGTTACCGCTGCAGTTTCTTTGTACCCGCTTTATGAAAGCCATAAACTCTCCAAAGAAAAGCATGAGCTATTTTACCCCAATGGTCTTTGCCTCCCTCTCACTACCTGCTGGCGCAGTTAGAAAGTATGAACTGCCTTTGAACAGATTAGGACCAAGTTAAAGTGTGACAACATCTTAAGCTTTCTCCACATGTTGCCAATGATTCCCAACTAAAGATGTTACCCTCATCACTTCTGCCACAATGATAAGAATCTATAGCCCACTCACTTGAGGACATAAAAGCGGTTTAGCTGCAAGTAGAAAGTACTCCGGCTTGCTAAGCTGAGTGGCCGGCTGTCCCAACCTAGCTGAATTTTTCCTCTACAAAGCACAAAATCCTTATCATTTGGGACTTAAGCTGCTTTTTATTTTGAGACAAAAAGAATACTGTTTATTGGCATCCAACTCAAACCAGCTGTAAACAGTTGCTTTGATGAAGAAGCAGCTACAACTGCAGGATGCCCCAAGGCACATACCCACTGAGTGTCAATCATTAAAGGAAGAATGTAAGGTGTATACAGGGTCAAAAGAAGGCCAAGGGACATTTAAGACCTCAGGGATCCTGGATAGCCCGGTTTGCCTTTAGAACCAAAGGAGGATTTTAAACTATTCTGCTGTATGACCTTTATCTCAAGAGGTGCGAGGCTCAGCCCTGGATTGTCCCACAGGGGTGATGGGCTCCTCTCCCCACATTGACGTGGGAGCTGGAGTTGGCAGAGCCCGGACGGCTCCAGGACACTGCACCTCCACACAAACCCACACAGAAGCCTTTGGCAGCAGAAGTGCTGCTGGTTTCTGTAGATATTTGAGTCACAGATGTGCAGGGCATTCTAGGTAATTTTAATTCTTGTATTCACCCTTCTCGTCACATTTCTTTCATCAAGAACCACTTTACTGGCTACAACAACTATTTTAGAGATGTCCCACTCACCATTTTGGTGTGAGAGGTAGAAAGTTGATATAGAATTAAAGATGAAGTGGCAGGAAGATCCAAAATTTAATTAAAAAATAAGTTTGAGAACCAACAGCAATAGCTCTGTCATGAAACATGTCTCTACAGTTATAAATCCTCTTGTAATCAGATATGTACCAGCAAAAAGCCCAAACCTCAGGACACGAATCTCAGGAGTGCCCAGGCAACCCACAGATTCCGTTTGGAAAATAGTAGCTCTTGGATGCGGACATGGAAGGGGCTCATGGTCATCAGAAGAAAGCAAAATATTCCCATTTTTGTTGTACAGTTCACTCCGAAAGTGCCAGCTCTTTTCTGTTTCCCGCAGCAGGCGAGCCCAGCCACTGCTGCCATGGGAGCCAGAGCAGGTCTCAACATTAACGCACAAAGGGTGTGGGTTTCTTTCTATCCCTGCTTGTTCACAGTGCACTCCAATGTCTTTATTTGGACAGTAGCACCTACCTAAACACCCTCTAAACACAGAGAAAATATGCAAATCCTGGCTAAAGGATTTATGAAAGGACCCTTTGATAATATCTAAGTAGAAGGGGACACTTCTCTGCCACCCCATCCTCAGTCCGATGTTGGAACTAACTACAAACCCCCATCATGTTTCAGGCTCAGCCTCCTCCCAGGCACTGCGTACCAGAGGCACATCCCCTTCCACAGGCAGTAAAGGGCTGAAGAAAGGTGCAGGTGGGGCTGAGGAAGGGTACAAGAGACCATCACCAACAGCGGTGACACCTGGGAGGGAGCTGCAGTGTGCAGACAGCCCGGGGCTGGTCCCCTGCAGGGCTCCAGACCTGGGGACCTCTGGGGCATGGACAATCCGGCGCAGGGCTGCTGCTCGGCTCTGAGCTCCTGGCACCGTGGTGGGGCAGAGCTGGGACCGGCAGCGCCGGGGCAGTTGGTGCCTCCCTGCTGCATCCCTGCAATGCCACCCCAGTCCCCTGACGCAGCTCCGCGTGCAGCCCTGCGTGTCCTGCATGTCCTGCCTGCAGCCACCCCCCAGCTCATGCAGCTCCTCCCGGCAGGAGACGTCTAAACACCTGCAGCCCCAGAGCTGCAGAGACCCAGCCATGGCCCACACCTGCACAAACCCAGCCCCATGGCCACTGCTGTGCACCCGTAGCCAAGAAATACAGGGGCCCTGGGCCAGCCCTAAGCTCCCCCGCCGGTCTGCTGAGGGTGGGAGGGAAGCAGAACACCTGGTCAGTGGCATCCTGGAGAGACCAGGCTTTCCAGAGACCAGAGGCATGGGATGGAGATGTTTGCTCCTCATGGGAGCAAAGACACGCTGGGGAGGCTTGGCCAGCCATGCCCAGAGCTTCGTGCTGCAGCCAGGCTGGCACAGGACCGACAGAGCACCCAGGAGCATGGGCCGGCACCAGCTCCTGGCCCCCAGCCACCTTTCCTCCCCAGCAGACCCTCTGCCTGCTGAAGTCCAACGGTTGGTCCAGGACCCCACTCGCCATCCCTGGCACAGCCAGAGCTGTCCCCAAAGGAGCAGCAGCACGAGGGGCTCCAGCACCAAACGGCAGCACCAGTCATTGGGTCATGGAGTTTATGCTCCTTTAGAAGACCCGAGTGACTGTTTCAGCGTGAGCTCAAACGCAGGGTTATCTCAGCTGCCAGGTGGGCCAGGCCAACCAGACCTCAGTCGTGCCACATGAGCTGGAATAGCTACATATTTCATGGGAAACTTATTTCTGTAGAAGGCCCTGGTGCCACCAGAGATGTGGCTCCTCCAGGCACAGGCTCAGCATCTCCTCCTCCTCCCATGGCTGGGAAGATACTCACCAGTTTTACCAGTTCCCCTGGCAGACACAGGGCGCATCTCCCTGCCCACATCCTCACAGATACCAAAAACCAGATACCCTCGTTTTGGGGATTCAGTTCAAAATTGCCGCCTGGGCTTGGAATTCTCCCCTAGGCTCCTGCCAGCCTCGCAGCCTCTCCCCGTCCCTGTCCCTACCCACAGCACCATCACCCCACTGCCCACCGACACGGCCAAACTGGGAGCCTGGTGTTCCCACCACCGCTCCCCCCAGGAGCATCCCTGGGAGCATCCCCAGGAGCATCCCCAGGCACATCCCCCGGGAGCACCCCCAGCCCCTGCTGGGCTGGCAGGTCCTGGCCTGTAGCTCCTGAGCACCCTGCGCTGCGGCTCCCAGGTCCCCCTCACACGGCTGGAACTGCAGGGGTTATTTTGGGGTGGCATGACAGGCAAAAGACAGTAGAAAGTTTGTGGTGCTGTTAGATTATACAGCATTACATACATAGTAGAAAAATAGAAGTCTTTGCAATTTATTCTGTTAAGAAATTTTCCTGCATAAAACCTCATAAAATCTTTTTTAACAGAGACAGTAGTTCATCTTTATTGTCACGTTGATATCTTTATAAACTTACTCTAGTGATCTATAGGAAAAGCAAACCAGACAGCTCTGTATTTATGGGCATATTTAAAAAGCCTCTTATATTTAACAACTGCATTTAGCTGCGTTAACTGCAAGTTGCAGTAATAAAGGCTCTGCACACTTCGATGCTAAATTAAAAAAAGTTCTGCTGTTCAATAATACATAGATGCTGGTTTTTTCATTACTCTTTAATATCATTTCCATTTAGTTTATAAATAATTGTAGCTAGCTAATGAAACGAAATAAAACCTGCCTCCAACCCATTCCCTAGAGCAAACTAAACTCCTCTTTTTAAAGCTTCTTAATCACCGCCCAGTTCTTACAAAATTAGCATAGTAATGGGCTTTAAATTGAGCCTCTTTGTTTTTTAATTAAGCTCCCAGCAGGTAAAAATAAAACAGATTATTGAAGAATATGCCAACACTAATAGCCTGAAACACTTTTGACAATTAAAAAGATCCCATGTTAACCCTTTTGAGGAATCCTGCATGCTAATTAGTCACTCTGAGGCCCAAATCCATCAATATTCCATCTAGACGCCTTGTAAAGTTGTGATGGTGAAGCTGGTCTGCGTTGGTACCCGCTGCCATTTCCGAGACCCAGGTGAGGCACAGACTCCCGGTGGCAGTGGGACGGGATGGGATGAGACGGGACGGTGTGGGACGGGATGGGACGCTTTGGGACGATGCAGGAGCCACAGACCCACAGACCATCATCTCGCGGGTGGCTCGTGATGGCCACACATGGGCCAGCGTGGCCAGCCCGGGTGCAGGACGCCGTGGGATGACGCACATTTTGATGACACCCCCACATCTCCATGTGCCATCCCAGGTTCGGTGCCTGCCGAGCCTGTGTCCCACGTCCCCTCCGGCTCCTGGCCCCCCGGCAGCCCCCCAGGCCAGGGCTCTGCGTCCAGCTCCTGCACAGCTCGCGCTGGGGCACAGACAAAGAGCCCCTCTCTCCCCCTTTGAACTCCAGCGCTCACTGTTTGGCGATGCCTCCTTGGAGCCTCTGCTGCATTTTGCACAAAAAAAAAAATGAGCTGGATGCCAGAGGCAGCAGCCCTGGTCGGGGTTTCAGCCCCGGGGGTTGTTTGCAGACCCTGCCTAGCAGCGCCAGTGCCCCAAACATGCCGGAGACACGACCATTCTCTTTTGCTTAGCAACATCAAACTGGCCCAGAGGCAAAGGTAAATCTTAAGCAGAACAGGGGGGTTAGGAGTGAGCAACGTCGAAGCCCTGTCGTGGACAGCAGCGATTCTCTGGGAAAATTTACTAGATATTGCTGGCAGCCTGGAAATAGGAATAGCACCGAGTTTCACCACCAGCTCTCTGTCAAATATTTGGAAACCACTTTCCAGGTCCCACACTTTATTTTCAGTGTCCGATTCAAGCCCCGGAGTGTGAGGAGCTGGCTGCGCTCCGCCTGCATCCAGCCAGGACTATTAATCCCTCGCTTTCGGGAGTGCCATGTCCATCCCCAGAAATGAAAACAACATGAAAAGACCATTCATTTCCAAGAACGCTGATCACTCTGCATCCTTCAGAGACTCGCAATAAATGGAACCGAATGCTCCTGTGTACGCAGGAAAACCCTGTCAGGTCTCAGGCAGCTGCAGTAACTACTGCCAGTGCTGCTCTGTGTTACACCTCACACCACGAGGATCTCCGTGATGGAATTAGGGGCCAACAGAGAATGTGATCAGATTTAAGGGCAGACTCCAGCCATGAATATATGCTGCCTTCTTTCACTGAAGCATTTAGGAGCCTGTGATGTGTACCCTAACGTTTCATTTTCAAAGATAAATGACGTTTCTCATGTCTCTTAACTGATACCAGATAATTTGGAGAAAGAAGGTACATTTTGCTTATAATTGAATATAAATTCATTAGGTGAAGCCCTTCATTTACCCTCTGCGCAAGGACAAGCATTACAAACTTCACTGGGCATCTATGGACCGAGCCCAGTCACAAATAAATATCACCAGCAGAATCGTTCAAAACAACGTAAACCCATCACAACTGAATTAACTTCCCCTGATCTACACATATAATTTATATAAGAACTAGAGAGACTGGGCTGCAAGACTGTGAGGATGACTTGGGGTGTCTGAGATGGGATCCTCAGTCCCACAAGCTCCTCACTGCCCCTGCCGGGGTGATGAAGAGGCAGATGATGTGTCCAGAAACGCTAATTCCTCCTGGGACCATTTCAATTACAGGGACCTCTCCAGGAATATATTTTCTTTAAAGCAAAAAGCCACAGTGCTGAGAATAAGCTTGCAACACTCTCAGCACATCTGGTTGCAAACAGCTGGAGGGGCAGCATCCAGTGCAAACCTCGTCATCCTTGTTCCTGAGGTTTGTCAGCAATCGGGGGGGGCTGGGGGGCCAGGGCAGAGACCCCCAAGCGAGGCCTTTCTCAAACCCTGCAGAACTGGCTGCAGAGAGGGCAGAATCCACCACCGCAAACAACTGAACTACAAGCATTTCACACTGAAAACGTCCTACAGGCTGAGGATAACAATTCCCTTTGCCTGCAAGATTTACACTACAGCTGTGGGGCCGGGAAGCAGCTCACATACATTTTGCATTCCATACCTTCGGCCATGCCACATGAAACAGGCTTTTCTGTGAAACTGGGTGAGCGTAACCATTTGGAGACACACACTCATCCTGATGCATCCCAACAACATAGAAATACAAGAGAAGCTCAGCACAATGGTGCATTTAAAAATATTTCTGCCTTTTTTGACGGTTTCTACCAGGCCCAGAGACATTCCTTACTATGTGAATAATCCCTCTCCCACCACAGAATCCATCAAAATGGAAGAAACTTTTTTCCATGTCTAATCCCGATTGGTTTTCAGCTGCGGATGGAGCTACAATGAACCCACCAACTCGTGCTCTGTGTGCACAGGCTGTTATCTCCACCAGCACCTGACCTTTTGCAAATATGATCCAAGGTGACCTTTAACTATTATTGCAGCAGTAAATGCAGTTTTTCAGGGAATTCTCACTGGAGCATGTTTTACATTAGTAGTTGGTATGCATCAGAAAATCCAACTTCGCCACCTCGTAGGGTTTATTAACGCCGCTTTCTCTATAGACATGTACAATTTTATACCAACCTTCTATGAAACCAGCGCTATTACCACCCAGCCGCTGCCCAGCAGCACCTTTCGGTGGGCGACACAGCTGTCCAAACAGCGCCCGCGGTACCTGGGCGGCACAGAGGGGCCTGTTTACTCTCTCACTGCAGAATACACACAGGTAATTCTTCTGGATTTCATCACTGTCCCTTGTTTTATGCTTTATATTCAACCACTCAGGAAATCAGAGAAAGGTATTATTTCCTAACAAAAATATCTGTCATCTGATCAGGGCTGGCAGCTCCAGCCTCCCTTCCGCCCCCCCACAAGTGCTTTTGTTTAACGTCTCCTTGTTGGAGTGTGTTTTATACTGGCCAAGTGTAATACAGTTTCTTTTGGATAAAGAATATCCAGCCATTGCTTGTTGAAAGCTCACACCATCCTTTGTCTCATAGTGAAGCTGGACTTACTGGTTGCTCAATAGAAAAAAAAATAATAAAAGACTACATGTGGCTTTTTTTCCTTGAAAATCAGACTCTCAACAGATAAAAAAGTCAGTCCAGAAACAACTCTGCTGACCCAGGCAAGGGGCTCTCTAATAACTTGGAAGCACATTCAGAAGTTACCAAACCCAAATAATAACAATAACGTGAAAATAACAGCATTTGGATCCTAATGGTCTTTTAAGAGTTCAGGTACCGGGATCTGCAGAAGACCAAGATCAGAAACCGGACAGCAGCGCCACAGACTTCAATTTTCCATCACCCCCTCCTTCCTGCACCCACCTGGTTCACTGAAGAACCTGCACAGCCTTGGCCATGCCAATCCACACACTCAAAAATGTAGCTTTCATATGAGTAAATTGATACAATCAAAATAATTTGTCATGAAAATGCTAAGAGCAAACCCCATCAGCCACTCTCCCACGCTCTTTGAGACATGTCCCCAGACCCGTGGATCCACTGGAGCTGCGATCTCACCTGGACAATACACATCCATTCTTATCTCCAAGTTCCGTCAGAACTTGGAGAAACACTGTGCAGCTTTGGTAGCTAATAGCACAGCAGAAATCAGCATTTTCCCAACACAAGGCTCTGGAAGGAAGTTGCAATACCGAGACTGTGTGCAGCAGTCACCTGCACGGGGTGGTCAAGAAAAGCTCCTGTCCTTTTGTGGCTAAGTCCGGGATGAACAGATTAACAGGGCACCCTTCCCAGTGAGCCCTTATCGACAAACATTACTGAATTCAGGAGAAGAATATAATGAAATCTACCAGCGATCCCTTCAGCAGCCACATACACACAGGTCTTGGGACGACGCTGGCAGAAAACCCAAACCAGAATGGGGAGCACCCTATTCGGGCGTCAGGAGGACGCAAAGGGCTCGAGCAGGGCAGTGCGAGTCTGCGCAATCGCCCTCCAAAGCTGGGGCACACCAGGTAACAACCTGCCTTAAGTTTCTATTACTTTTCAGGCCATGAAAATTAGTAGTTTTAACTAAATTTTTACTAAAAAATTAGTAAAATTAGTAAAAGCTCGTCAGTAACTTCCAGCAGAAGCCCTAGCCTTTCTTGATAAGGCTCTGTTCCTAATTTTGTTAAAACACTATACAGTAAATGCTAGGATCAACCTATAAATGCAAAAAGATGCAATTAGAGTGGTTTCTGTGGTGACACAGGGATGCAGCCCATGCTGGGAAGGGGCAGGGTCTCAGCCTGGAAATATGAAGAGGGAATAAGTAGGGAAGTGAAATTTTCGTCAGTTCGGAGCAGAAACAAGAGACAGGCCTTTGTATTGCATCAAACACAAACGTGATTTGCGGGCTCACCAGGACAGGCTGCTCAGCACTGCTCTTGGTGGGCAGGGAGCATCCCGGTCCTGCCCCTCGGTCATTAATCGCTCACAGAAGATGTTTCTTTACTGCCCTTTATTGAAGCATCGTCTGCCTCACCCCAGGCAGGCAGGTAGAGGTGTGACTTGTCAAATTTCTGCTGTTTAAATCTATTCATAAGTGGTCTTTAACTCCTCATCGCCACACCACACCTTCTCATCCCACCATGTCCCCTCTTGTTTTCTGTTCTAGTTCCAGCCGTGCTCCACCCCATCAGGCACCCTCACCCTAACGCAGTACCTGCCTCCTCTCTGGCTTCTCCACACATTCCCTAAGTTTTCACGACAGCAACTTCGTGCTCTCCAGCGCTGCGCGGTGCCAAGCCCAGCCAGGACCACTTCTGTACTGGCCATGGCTGACAGAACGATGTACCCCGCAGCGAGTGTGGGAAAAGGGGGATGGGGAAGCAGGATGGCGGCGCTGGCAGCTGGGGAGGGGGTGGCTGGTGGCCGGGGACGGGGATGGCTCTGCTTTGCCTGTGGCTGTGCCCCCGGCAGTCGCACAGACGGCAGCGTTACGGCTCCGCTGGTTTTCTCCCTTGTCTCACAGGCTGACCTTGCTCATCAGCTGCCCAACGGCAGAACCAGAACAGGACAGACGTACGTGGAGCTGAACGCCAAAGTGTCATTTCGCCCTGGGGTTTCTTGTGCTCCCACGCACGCTTCAGCATTTGACATTTCACAGAATGTATCGGTCAAAACTATCACCTAATTTCACTAACGATCTCTCGGCTAAGAGCAAACCCGTGGCAAAGCTCTGAGCCCTAATCATTTCAACTGAATCCAACTGCAAGAAAAAAACTACCTTTAAAGCTGTCATTTCTTATGGGGTGACCGTTACTGCCACCCCATGAAGCACACACGCCACATCCTCTGAGTCCATCCTCCAGCTGACCCACATCAGCCCTTGGAATCCCAGTGGGTTTGTGTTTCCCATTGAAAAGACCAGACTCTGGACAGTTCTGTGCATAAGGCAGACTTTTACCTGGAAGTAACTCAGCAAACAATTTTGTAAATATTAAAAAGAGAATTAAATAAAAAGTAGCAAAATATATCTCCTGTGTTCAAGACATTGTCTTCAATTTTCCTCTCATTTTTGAAGCAATATTTTCCAATTTAATTTTTGTCTATTTAAAATTATCTGAAAGTGAGATAGACTACCCATGAATAGTTTATTAGACTTAGCATTATGCAAATCAGAGAAGTTTGGACTTAACCATAAATTAGCTCTCAGCCCCCCAGAGGCTGCTCACACGATTTCCCACCTACTCAACACTGACCCTCAGCATCCTTCTGCTCTGGAGGAGCCGAGTGCAGTTCCTGGCTTGACCCTGTACAGATAGAGAGAGTGAGACAGGTTAGGGCTTTAAAAGCCAGCCTGGAAAGCAGACCTCCTTCGGCCGGCAATGGAAGTGTAATTATTTTTAAAAACCTTTCAATGCAAGTGACACACAGAAAAGAGGCACAAACACTGTTTATATGGTTTCCACGCTCTGAAGCGGCACTTTTGATTGGTCTTATGGCACTGTAGCGTTTACTTCAGTAATTCTGCACACTCATCTCACAAAATAACAGGGAAATCTGTAATTAAAGGCAGATTGAAATGCTAAACTCAAAGCCTTCCGACTTGCCCGTTCCTCCCCTGCGACGTACGAACACGGATTCGAGCACCCACGAGCCAGCGTAGCCCTGGGGAGCCATCGCACGCGCCTTTTCATCCAAGGGCCAGAGAATCGAGAAGGTATTTCTCGGGGAACTCTTCACACAATTATTACTTAGAGCACACGGTTTATTTGCAACTACCAAACCCTACAGGCTGGGTGAATCTCCAAGCTCTTCTTTTTGTTACCCACCAGAACTAGAAGTATGATATGCTTAATTTAAACCATATTTCTCAAACCTCTACGTGGTTTAACAGAGCTGAAAAGCTTGTCACCCTGTAGAAAACAACTTTATGTCATTTTTCTATCAAAAATTCACGAGCTCTAATAAGCAAACTGAAAAAAATAAATTATGAATGTGTCCTTCCCAACAGATACCTTCTTCCTTTAACACACATTTTCGTGAGCCCGTGGCAGACTTTCCACACAGCACGTTACAGCAGAGCGAGATGCATTTGTTACAGGTATGTAACTTAAAACTGTTTGTAAGAAACATCCTAAACATGTCCCTTGCTGTAAATGTGACATCTTTACAGCATATGCTTAGTAAATGAAAGCCCTGGGAAAAGGAGGAAAGTCAGGATACCTCCCATATAACTGATTGTAAATTCTTGGGCACCAGGTTTATATTCTTAATAACCTACTAGTTAGACTTAGTGTGTCTGTTCCATCTAAGTCAATTTAAATGAGGTGTACCAGATACAGTACATAAAGTGTTTCATACTTGTGGAGATATGTTTAACTATTGTTTCTTTAGGAAAATCTAATAGCTAGCTCCATTTAATCACTGTCAGATGTTCTACATGTTGCAAGTGGTAACTTCCTTGACACAAACTGCTTTTAATCAGGAATCTCCAACATATCTTGCATACATCTCAGACTGACTTTTGTGATACATTAAAAAGTTTTTATAGTATTTATTTTTTGGTCATGCTACCCTGGTTTACTTTTTGCTTTACTGGGTACTTTGGAAAAAATCCTACAAGGTAACTTTTTCTTTCTCTGGAAAAAGCCATGAATTCCATGGGGTTTCATAAAAATTAAAACACAAATGCAAGACCCCCACCTCCCCCTCCCACAAGCTCTCACTCACTTGGAGTCTAGGTTAATACAATCAATTTTGTCAAACCAGTGCTAAACCCAGCTCGGGGCCCAGCGCGGCGTTACTGCTCCCCCCATCCCAGCGCCTGTTTGTAAACACGTCTTGGCCGAGAGCACGCGGAGGGAGCACCCATAATAAGAGCCTTCAAACTATGTTCTTTAACTTCTCTGACTCTAAAAAGGCAATCAAAGCCACCCCCCAATGTGTGATTAAATATACGCAGGGGATAATCTCGCCTCCGAAAAGCTGGAGAAAAGGTGGCGTCGAGACTGGTTTGAAGTGGCCTCCTTAATAGAAAAGGACGGTCCCTTTCTGTGTACATCATGATTTGCTTTGGGATTTCTGTTGTGCCCCGTAAGCCTACAGGATATTACAGCAGCTTTTGTGTCGCTGGTGACCCAGCTGTTCATTATTGAAAAATTCCACTGCTTGATGCTGAGGGCAGGAAGGCTGACCCCTCATCTTATGGACGTTACTATCTTTCAAAAGATACAGGATTAAAGGGCCGAGCAAAATCTGGAGGAAAGCTATGTCTGGTTTTCTGTGTTTTCGTTGTCTTTCGCTATATTGGCCCAGAGAGGGATGTTTGTACAGGATTTAATTAGTTGGAATCAGGCTGAGATTATTGTTGAGACTATTTACTCAGCAAATCTCCAGTCTGAGCTGGAGCTCGAAATGAGTCTGAATAAGAAAATCGAGGAGCGCTCAGTCTTACTGCTCATATTCTGTAACGAGCAGCGGGACACGGATGCGAAGGGTCTGACCATGTGAGGTGCCGAATGCCCTTCGTTCCCACTGGGATCAATATAGCATGGGGGGACTATCATTATATCACATGATTGAGCCTTAATCAGCTATAAATAGCAAGAGAGAAGATCACAAAAGCCCCCGAGGTCTAAGAAGAACTTTTACTGCATTCTCTCGGGGAGCGTGGCTGTGACACAAGTGCACGATACAGCACAAGAAGCAACAAAAGGCATGTTGTTATCACTGCTACGATTGTGGGGATGCAGTCATTCCATATCGATCAACTTTCTATTAGAAAAAAGGTTAGGAATATAATCTTTTATAAACATATTTGTATTTTAGATGAAAGCATCGAGATTTGGACATGAGAGTCTGGACCCACTGGCTTCAGTGGAAAAGAACACATAGCATCTTCTAGCTACAAGTAAGGGAGCTGGAAGTAGAAGCTGGAGGGGCAGTCGATACGGGCAAAAGCAAGGGATACGGCCCTGCAGCGGGACACCAGCCGCTCTGAGAACACCGGGCTTTCGCTGTGGGGCCCCCCCAGCTCCGGGAGGGAGGAGATTCCCAGGGATTCACATCTTCAGCTCCTCAATAATTCAATTCTGAGCTCTCTGCGTTTCAGGGGGAGGGCAACCACTATCTGGGAAGGTTTGTAGAGGTCAATAAGCTGCTGTTCATACGTTGTACAGTAACACAGCCGCTTCGCTTCAGTCACCACGTGCAAACCCAGATACCCATGTACTTTCTGGGCCCTGGAGGAAACAGAAGTGGTCCCTCCATCCACCCTTCCAACTGTGCTCCTTGGGGAAGGCAGAGCCATAATACACATCGTTATTGGGCTACATCTCCTTGTAGGAGGACCTCTACCAAGATTACAAATACCTGCTTGCAGAGGTGGGTGGTCATTGTCCAGTGGATTGGAGGAGACACTAAGATCGCTAGAGAGGAGAAAAACGTGTGGGGTCAGCTGCCCTTAGCCAGGCACAATCCTCACCAAAAAATCACTCCCTGTGATTTATTAGGTTTGAAATCTTGATGATGACCTGGCGGTAGCTGCCAGGACTTCAAGTCTTGAAGGCTAAGCGGGCCCAACAATATTACTGCAGCAACAGCCCGTGGTGACATGAGAGAGCACAGAAACCAGGAGGTTTCTGACATAAAGGAGGATGTTTAAGGTGAGGCGGCCGTTGCTTGGGTTGCAGCGGTTACTATGGCAGGAACCTGGCCCTGGCCACGAGGCCACAGGGAGCTTTGCAGAGCCTTGGTCTGCAGATGAGGCCATTCACGAAGCTGCTCAACACGAAGGGGAAAAGCCCTTCCCACAGGCACAAGGCCCCTGTTGCCTGGCTGCGCTATTTCAGTCCAAATAATATTGTTTTAAAGTCACACCGGCCAGAGTGGAGAGTGGCAGACACAGAGAAAGCAAACGCAGCACCTCTGGCGGATCCTCACCAGTCAGACACCAGTGACCGCCTGTTCCAAAGGACAAAGGCTCGCTCTGGCCCATGCTCCGAAGCAAGAGGCAGAGGCACCCCCAGCCCCCCCCGACAACTGGAAAACTGAGACAGAGCAGGGAAGAAGAGGAAAATTCTGTGCTGCTCTCAGATCCCAGCTCTGACTTTTTACCAGTTTTGAGCAAACCCTTGGCATTGGCTCAAAAGGCTTTCTGTGAGCAAGCATGTTGTCAGCATTTTTGCTTTAAAGACATATAACCTAAAGTAAAAGAATAAAGCCAGATTGAGATTTATGCTGCAGCTTTCGTTCATTCCCCCCCTCTTTGGTAAATCCTGATGTTGATGTATTAGGCAGCTCTGCAAGCTATGGGCATGTGACTTCAAAGGCAGAGGTTTACCCTGCCGGGAAAGAGGACAGGATGGACCCTCTCCAGTGCTGGGGGTGCGGATCCTGCAGCTGAGCAGGGCAGGAGGGATCTTATCTGTAGCTGCTGTGTAGCATGGGGAACTTCCCCAGACCTTTGCCAACTGTTCTCAACATGCCTGACGGATCACAGGGCTAAGGAAATTATTGCCATGTTTATATTACATGGTTATACTCTCTGCTTGCAGAAACCATAGCCCCGTCGCGCTCAAGACTCTTCTCCCTAAAGAAAGGAAGAGAATTTAAATAGAATAGAGTCTGAATGGCAGCGAGATGCAGCAGGCAATGAACAGAAAAACCTCTTTCAAATATTTTGCTAGTGACCCTGTATGAAAAGGCAAGAACCCATTCCTCCCTGAAACGCGCTATGAGCTTTCACAAACGGATTTTTCTGAAGCACAGCAGATCGTGAGCACATAGGGAGCTGATGCTGGATGCCAGGACAGGCACTCACCAGACACAGGGCCACCGGAAAGCGAACCGAGAGCAGGTTTGGGGCTGGGATATAGGTGGGACGTGGGGTTTGGGTGTGTTTTGGCAGACACAGGTAGATCATGGACACACGGCAATACCCCAGGGGCAAAGCATGTTAATCCTTTACTGCTGATGTAAACAAAGATACTGATGAGTATCCATGCAGCACTACGGCTGCACCTCCAGCCATGGGCCAAGAGCATCAGACCTTCACAGCCTCTGACGGGAAATCACCCCTCGGCAGAGCAGCACCAGGACCCTCGGCAGCTCCGGGACCCCCTGCCCCGGCCGGGTGGTTCCCTGCGCTCGCTCCAGCACCGAGGAAAGGGGGACCCCGCACAGCACGGACACCCACGCTCGGCACAGTGCCCGCTGGGACCGCCGCGCTGCGGCGCCGTGGTCGTGGTGCCGTGGATGCGGGCGGCAGCATGGATGCGGGTCCAGCGCTGTGGCCGCATGGTTATTCACAGATGACCAGAAAAGCACTGCAGCAAACGCCCGTTTGCAGCCACAGCGGCCCCTTTGTCGAGCCGACACGCACAGGAACAGGCACAGACCGAGAGCCGAAGGCGGCTGGGCTGCGAGCGCTGCCTCCACGGGCTGCCTCCACCCGGAGCTCATGGAAGCCCTTCCCCCGCCGCCTTCCTCCCTCTCTCCCCTCCCTCCTCCTTTGCACAAAGAGCGAGCGGGTGGTTACAAAGCCCTGATCTGATAGCCCCGTCCGAGCTGCACCTTGAGAGGACCCACATCCAAGCTGTCGACAGCACGATTTCCCCATCGGCTCATCCTCCCGTGGAGAGCGACCAGGGCCAACGTTTTTGGTGATTTATAAAGAAAACTGTTTTCACAGACAGAACATGAAAGACACAAGCTCTAGATTACCACTAAGATTAGCATGCAAAAATGTATTTGAATTTCTGATCAGCAGGAGGCTTCAAAGGGACCCAGTGCAGATTAGCAGGTGTTACGTGAAAAAGGAGAGAGAGCTTTTGTGCTACAAAGTTGCGCGAGCAAAACAAATATGTCTTTCACTTTGAAGAGCTGGGGAGGAATTTGTGGCCATTGCCATGGAAACTCAACAGGCCTTACGCTGTAAAGCCAGATTTTGGAGACAGAACTGCTGTTATGTCTGTATGCGGCTGAATACAACGTGTCTTTATCAGAAGGCTGGTGGGGAAAGTTAAATGACAATGTGACACCATTACAACACCTTTGTTTGTTTCATCTGAATTTTCATTATCTGAAGAAGGAAAGAGCACACCGGGCACTTGCTTTCAATAATGCCCCAGAAATTACAATAATTTGAAGAAAAATTTAAAGGTTCCAGAGGACCTCGATTATCATTAACATCCAGCTAAATTTTCTGGGCCAATATGGTCCCACCCAAAAATTGTGTAGGACTGGTCTTTGGCTTACACGGGTTTTAATTCTCTTTCTAGTTCCTTTTTCACTCATCTCGGTGAGAAAGGGCCCCTGCGCGGGGCAGCCACAGCCGGGGAACGGGCTCGGGCTGCAGAGCTCCTCCTGCCCTGTGTGTGTCTGCCTTTGGCCGCCCCGCACACGGGTATGGCTTTATAAACACAGCACCCCCACAACCAACCAGTTCGTCCACCACTAACTTATCACCATCAGCACACTTAGCACACACCATTAATTACTGATGCCAAGATATTATGCTTAATACACTGCTACCTACGACTGCCCTTATGGGCGGTGAGGAGCGAGCGCCCAGGGCACCCAGAGCACCTCACATGGGGGGCAACATACAGAGGAAACAAAAACTATGGAAGACTTGAAAAGGGAGGCTTCAGAACCCCCACCACGGCCGGGATCAGCAGGGGACCACGGCAGCGCTCTGCGTTTCCAGAGGCCGAGGATCTGGCCTCCAGGCACCTCTCCCAAGTGTGTCCAGGACTTTGTGCAGTCCTCCCAGGGGACAGAACAGGTTCCCCGGGGACTTTGAGGGTTTTGGGGGCTGAGGGCAATAATTATTAGTTTTACTCCAGTTCCAACTGTCCTTCCTAGAAAACCCTGGACAGAGGGATCTGGTCACCATGTCAGAGCAGGCCAGTTCAGATCCCGCTGGTAACGCTGGGGGAAGCAGGTTTCCTGCTTCTCGGGTCGGAGTGTCAGAAGATAATTCTTAGAAACACTGGGGTTTGCTTAGTTTCTTCCTGTTGAAAATCTGAATTGTTATTTAAAAAATAAAAAAGAATCCACCGGTGCTTAAGTGAGAGTGAGCCTTATCTGACACCTTAAAACACCCAACTGCATTACATTAAGAGCTTATTCTGTACGAAGGGGAAGCAGCAGCACTGTCCAGACATTAGATAACGACTACCTGCGAAAAGAAACGGGTGTAACAATAGTCACTGGGAGCGCGTGAAACCCAGCACACTTGCTAGAACATGTATTCCCTGCCTTAGATCCCATTTTTAACTTCCACAACCACTTGCATAAGAATACTGACTTCCTTCCCAGCTTGACTTACCTTAACCCACTTCATTCATATTTGGAAGTATGCATTTTGCCCCCGAGAAATCTGGCAGAAAACAAAAGTGCTGTCCTTCTCTACTTGTTGGCTACTTATGAAAAGACCTACAGTATTAAAAGCTAAAGAACTGGTTCCACAGAATTCCACAGAGATAAAGCATACAATTTGTTGCAGATACTGACTGAATTTCAGTATCATTTACATTCAGCTAAGGGGGAGCAAAGACTTTTGTTTTTAATCACTAACTAGTCACATGCCTGTATACACAAAGTAAAAGGCAAATAACGCTTGCATGTGAAAAAAAGAAGCATGCTTTAAAACAACAATCCTTGGAGCATATTTCATATGGGCCAAGCACTTTTAAAGTAATTAGTTACATCCAGATATTTATGGAAAGCTAGGAAGGGAATATTTAGATATTTCTCCATGCCATGGGTTTCTGAAAAACTACTCCTTCAAGTGTAAGCATACAAGAAATATGCAAACACATCATTATCTAAGTGAAATAAAAAATGTAGTCCTTACGTTTTTAGCCTGTTTACATTTCTAGTAAAAAAAAAAATCTAAATTCATATTTAATTCTAAGATAGATGTGACACAATAAAGATAATCAATTCAAAATAAATGAATATAATTTCAAAGTATGGGTTGGAAATGCCCAAAGATTATTCTGAACAAATGAAGAAAGAAAGAAATTTCATGATACGGATCTAGAAGTTGAGGGAATAACTTACAAACGCCAAGGTTTCACACTGTCGGTTATGTAAAACAGCATAAGACAAGGCAGCTGAATTTGTAACTCACAAAGCCCTGACAAGTGTGGTCAACCTCCCGAAAGCAATAATTTATTATCAGAAATGTCACGCCTACACAATAGCCTTATTGTTGATTCATTAGGTAATTTCCCTTGAAGACCAGCTGTTTCTAGTGTGGTAGGATGAATAATGAGGAAGATATTCAATGTTCAGGGTACAAATGACAGACATAAGGAGGTTCTAACACCACCAGCGTCCCACCGCCTACGGCACCAGCCCCGCGCTGGGGGTAAAGGTCCCGCACCTCCCACTCGCACAGAAAACCTCCCAGGTGCCAGATTTGCTCAGGGGGCAGGTTGCTCTGCGCCACCTTCAATGGAATCAGGAGACCCTTGTGATGTGGCCAAGCGGGCCCTGGGCTCATTGTCACCTTCTATTTCCATTGACGTGCCCCCGGGGCAGATACTTTCTCCTCCCAGCAGACTCAATTTATTCCCAGGTGCTCGGGGAAGGTCTTGCCACCAGTACAGCCTGCAGAGCCCCTGCGGCTTGTGCTCCGGGCAAGCTTTTATCCTATTTTCCAGAAGTGCCTCTTTTTTAACCTTAAGCCAAGTGCTATCTAGATGATAATTATTAAACTATAATGTACTACAGCTAGTAGTACTATCTGCCAGTTGTTGGTTGGTGCTTTTTTTTAATTTTACACAAATACATTATTTGTCCCTCAAATGATCCCTCTGAGGGCTACATCTCCATCATGCAAGTAACACTGCAATTAAAGTGAGTTAAATTCACCAATAAGCAGACAAGCACCATGTGCTGTATGGTTGGTGTTCATTATGCTCAGTACATTAATGCTAACAGTTTGTCAAGTCTTTTCATGCTACAGCCACCCGAACTGCATTAGCCAGGGAAAAAAAAAAAAGAAAAGAAAAACTTGTCCTAAGCCTGCCATTTGATCAGCCCTCTAAAGTGAACCCGGAATGCAAAAATCAGGTGGAACCATTTTTTGCCTTTCAGAATGTGTCTATCTGGACACACAAGTGCCGGGCAGCGGCAGGAGGCGGCGCAGGGAGGATCGGGTCAGAACCGCCACTGCCTCTGTTGTGTCCCGAACGGCTGCGGGACGGAGCCCTGGGCGCTGCCCGTCACCCCCACAGCACGTTGAACCAGCGTAACGCACGGGCTGACACAAGGCACGAGATCTTCACTGAAATTAAAAAAATAAAGGGAAAAGAAACGCTCTCTACCTTGCCCGGTGATGGGTTAAGCTGTGAGCTGATGGAAGAATAATTCAAGCTCTAAAGGCCTGTCATTTGCAAGCGTCCCTATTCCTGCCACATTTTCCTTTAAGTTGCAATTACATTAACACCTTCAGTTAGACATGGCTTTATGAAAACCAAAAGGAACCCCAGACAGCCAATATTCCTTAAGTATTCTTTTCTGTAATAAGATGCACCTACACGGGACTCTGCTAATGGTACACAAAACAAATAATTGTTTTTCAGTGAAAACCTGTATAAGATAAATAATTTAGTAAATATCTTCAGCTGAAATCTGACTTGTGCTGCAGCTGAGATCAAAACCAGGCTATTGTCCTTACCTGCCTATGGGGGGAAGGACTGCAATAAAAACCTGGATTTACAGTTAATCTGATCTGCTGGCTCTGTGACTTCCGTGTGCATTTCAACCCTGCACCAGAATTGGTGCTCTCCCTCACCACAGCCACACTGTGGGGTTCTGTTGCTCTTAAAACCGTGCCCTGTTACGCTTCAATTGAATACAAACCAGAATATTGTTATTCTCAGAAGAAAAGGTGTGTGAAGACTGTTTTCCCCCAACAAGGGGGACACAAGTCCTTAGTGCGGGCTCCCCAGGAACGCGCTGCCGGAGCGCTGCTGACATCCGTCGCTCTCTGAAGCCGCCGCCACAAGAAAGTCTCCCTGCAGATAGGATCTGACCATGAGCTTCTCCCTGTCAGAGACAGCACAGCACTGATATTTGTGAGCACCAAAAATCCAGCCTCAGGAACCCGACTGCACTTTGGAGAAGCCTCCCACGGCGGGGGCACCTCTCCTGCCTCGCCGCAAGACTCTTCTCCGTGAACCCCAGAGTGTATTGCACTGAGATCCATCCACTGTACGAACAAGCGAGAGCTGAAGAACTGCTCCCTGCTCACCAGGCTCGGGGGTCCTACTGGGACAGGAGCAGCACCACCGACCGCTGTGAGACCCCAGTGTTCCAGAAGGACGGGACCCCCTTTCCTATCTTTTGGCCCATTAGACCTCCAAGTCCACACCTGGAGATTTGCTCAGTACAATTTCTCCATGAGGAAATTCATAAACTGTTCCCCGCTACAGAGAGTCCTGTCTGCAGAAGTGGATTTGCAATTAACAAAATCTTGTCCGCAGTTCAGTTTTAGAATCTGATTATTGTTCTGCATTTATCTTAAGCAAAGTGCCTGACAAATAACTGCAAAATAATGTGATAAAAACCATTTATAATGCCAGCTTATTCCAGGTCTTTCTCCCTAACTAGTTATGACAAGGTAATAATGCTGGTTATGCATTTGTCTGACTTTAAATTGGTTACTTATAGCCATGATGGATGAGGGGAAAGATCGCCTTATTCTGAAAAGCAGCTCTTGATTTCTGATCTCATTTTTGCAGGTAATGAATTATATCTAATTAGTAGGTTCCAAATCTAATCAAGAGGTTGAGATGTTGACCCAGAGATGGCAAAAGAGGGTGAGGAGGCCTCCTTTTATGTTTTTTGCTTATCTTAAATAAAGAATGCTCCATAAATGCAGTCTTCAGGAGAGCACTGACTACACTGGCTAAAGATGGAATCAATTTTAGAAGTCACTGTTTCAGTTAACGGTTTAATGAAACTCATCTCCACAGATGTATTCTTTCCATTGGGAATGTGAACTCCTTATTCACCATTATGGTCTATTTATTTTGTTATTTAGGAAAAGTATGAGAAATTGTTGTTGTTGTAAGTAAATCAGGCTCGAGTGAAAGAAATTACTTTTGATGAAATGAAAAAATTCTGTGAGTTAAGAAAAATTTCCATCAGAATTCTTGAGAAATAAACAATTATTTAAAAAAATTCAAGGAGCTGGAGTGGAAAAAATAGCACAAGAGATGGATGGATAGATAGATAAAAAATGTTTTTCAGTTTTACATCATAGTAGCTGCAAAACAAACAAAGCTACATTTCTAATCACATTTTTCTATTATAAGTGCATTTTTCCCCACCAAAGCCAGCAAAGTAACATGAATATATGAGTACAAAATCTACCCCAAAAGCCAGTCAGTTAGCTGGTCGTGTTTGTTACTCTTTGGCTTTCACACTAGACCCAAACCCGTTTTTTCACACCTAAAAAGATGAAAACGTATCTTTGCGATGTTAGTACCCTGCCAAAGCTGACCATCACCCAAAACCAACGCACCCCGCGGCGCCCGGCCAGGAGACCACGGGAGGTTTGGCCACCACTGCATTGAGCCCCCAAACACCAGTGGAGTAGCATGTGGAGTGACCTTTCTTCTCTCTTACTTTCCCTTTATGATTATTTTTTAAATCTATGTTAAGATATTTTAAGGAGTGTTAGTTATTAAAAAAAAATCTTCCGATTAAGTAATGAGGACCTATGCCACAGGGTCTATATTCATAAAAAAAGATAATATATTATAGAAGTTCTTGCGATGCTGTAGCTAAAGACAGAATAAATCCCTTCTTTGACTGAAGTCCTAAACAGACCTAAAATTTTCCTAAATATTCCTAACATATCAATCCAGTCTGTCTACCTGAAACTTACACAACTCTGAAGCCTAGCAAAATAGCTTAGTCTAAAAAGCACAAAATCCTAATCCCTTATTTACTTGTGGATGGGTCCCTCTGCACAGAAGCGCTGACTGAAGACGGTGACAGAATCGCCCCCGCAGGTGGGAGCCCACCTGGCAGCGGGGTCTGCAAGGGGACCGCGATGAAGCCAGGGCAGAAGGTGGTTTCCAGAAAGCAGATTTTCCGGGGCAGCGGCCGTGCACAAAGGGGCAGCTTTGGGAGATCCTCTGGGATCCACCGCTTCTGCTGCGCACCCCGGGGAGGGCTGGCCTGGGCTCGGTCAAGGCCTTTTGCTGGGTGGATGAGTCCCCAGAGAAGGATTTTAAGTGCAAACCCCCCACTTCCCCAGGTCTAAGCCAAGGCAGGAGAGGGAAAAGGGCTGAACACGACCTGCAGCTCAAACACGACGGGCGACGAGCGCTGCAGAGAGCGCCCTGGGGAGATGAGCCATCAGCTTCCAAAGGTGGCAGGGTCAGAGGACGGGACACTGGGAAGCTGAGGAAATACACTTCTGATTCATTACAGCAAACCAGAGATGTACTTGGAGGCCTCAAAGCATATCGGGGTGATCTAAACTCCTGCTTTTGTGTGGTGACACCGGGCACAGAGAAGCTCAGAGGACGAAGTCCCTGCGTGACCCCTGCAGACGGCGTGTGCAGTCTGAGAACTGCTGACCCATGTTTGCTTTCCCCGGAGCAAGCAGAATTTTATGTGACCTATCAAAAGTGAAATAATCAGCACTCTTCTGGTATTTTCACCTGCCAGAGTCACTACATAACTCTTATTTCTTGTTTTGATCAGAATTTGAGAGTCCCTTCAGTGCTCGGCACACAGCATTCACATCACTGCCCTTCCCAAGGATGTTCTGTCAAGCCACAAACCAGCTCCGTGTCAGACTCAATGCAACGGGACACTTAAAGCCCATAATGACCGCAGAGGGAGCGTGGGACTGAATAAACTAGAGCCATCCTGGGTCCTGCTTGTGCCTCACACTGATAAGACGATGCTGCCTCTTGATTCGTGCGCTACTGAAGGGAATGGTACTTTACGTTTTTATATTGGGGCATCCTGAAAACTCCTGGTACTTTATTTGGATTTGCCAAGTGTACAAAGAGAGAAGAACATCCTCTTTTAAAATATATTGGTAAGACATCTGGGTCAGGAGGTCCCTGGGCCACATATTTACTGGAAGGAAGACATTATTCCATGCTGTACTCACTTCATTACACGCTTGCCCTGCTCTTATGCTCTTCCCGATCCTGCTGTCAAGCATTTCAGGTCCTACAGCAGAAAATGTGATGAAGGAACACTGCTATAGTTTATAATAAGCACATATTGTGCAGCAGTAGCCGCTAAGGTGTTGTTTACTGCAATTCCTTAACTAAAGGAATGGCTTAACAGACCATTGCAGTGTTATGGACAAGCAACGGCAGCTCTCCTGTTAGGAACCCTAATTTTGTGTGATTTATAACTGGGCTGCAAAAACTATTATTGGCTTCAATCCGTCTATACGAAGTCTCAGCGTGGAAACTTTCTCAAGCACCTAAGAAATACGGCAAGACAGCCATAACAAGCTCTGT
>KZ505815.1:401147-439607 GCA_002844005.1 Limosa lapponica baueri
ATAAAAAAAAAATAAAAAGGATTCAGACATCCTTTCAGCTGTGTTTCTAACACTGAGTTTATTTTGTTTCTAAAGGAATTTTCTTTCTAGGCAAGACTACTTCCTTCTCCTGCCTTTGTGTGTGAAACCGTACTGATGGTCCCGTGCGAGAGCAGCAGTTGGGTCTCAGAGCCTCGGGAGGCAGATCTCACCCCCTGCAGCTGGCTGCCCCCGCCGGCTGGGATGTGCACGCTCTTCTGCCCGACAAAACCTTCCCCATGTTTAACTCCTGGCACCCAGCGCCAAGGAGGGGCTGGCCCTGTGCTCCCTGAGCCGAGTCCTGGGAACAGGCACCACAAAGCACAACAGCCGCTTGGGAAGAGCCGCGTTGGCTTCCCGGGCAGGGGAGCGAAACGACAGATTCATAGAACTATGTCTTTCATCTAACGAGGTTAAGTGACCGGTTCCAACTATGCCTGTTTCTCAGGCAATACCAGTTTTAAGAGCTCATTTTTAAAGCCAGACAACTCTATTTTGTGTATTTATCTATTTATTTATGCATTTCCAAAGATCACCACAATATTTACTCTGTTATTAAACTCCATGTGTCAGGCACTAATGGCCTGTAATTATCTTTGAAACTGGATTTGATGTTGCAAAGTTACAGAGTGTAGACAAGTGTCTTAATGACGAATGTCAGTGTCAGGGCTGCTGGTGGAGTTTCATCATGAGAAACACCGTTCTGCTTTTGCAATTTGCTTGGAAAACACACCTGCCATGCAGAGCATAAGAAAACAGAGCAGCAACGAGCCTTACTTAAAAACTGAACCAAACCAAATCCCAAATACCCCCAAACTATATGTCAATCAATTTCAAAATGCCCTAGAAAAATAGCATAGAGAAGAAAATTACATTTACCAATGCTCATATTCTGCAGCTCGTACTCAACTGCACAGGCCTATGTGGACGTATTACTATTTTTTCTTATTCAACAAAACAGTTCACAGCATAATTCCACAAAATTAGCATAAAACCAGATGTTTGTGAGTGGTATTTCCTTTGTTCCCCTCGAGTTTGGCCCAAGCAGCATGTTCTATGTCATTCTTTTTGTGAACAAATGGCTGAGAGCTATCGCTGCCAATTCCCCATTATGTCCCTTTGCCCTCACTCATTCTGTCTCCATCCCGAGCAGAACCCCCCCAGCAGCGGGAGCACACCGCCATTAATTCAGTTACCCAGGGAATTTCACACCTTTGCCAGGCCCTTTACGCTTCTCATTTCAGTGCAACCTAATCTCAGATGGATGCAGAAAGCTGTGAAGAAGGGCAGCTCAGGCTGAAGGCAGCAATTAAATGATAATTAGGGCTTTACTTCATCTTGTGATTGATAGAGGCTTACCGGGCCCAAACTGCATCTTGTCATCTACTAATAGGCCAGGCAAGATCCTCCACTCCAGTCTGAAGGATTTTGTCTTATCTCAAGAGAGATAATCTACTCAACAAGTAATCTCCTGCCTGGGGAAAAGTGCCACTATATATTTACCAGGCCAGTACTCTTCACGGTCCAGCCCCTGGACCCAGGGGCTTCTCTTTCCCATTTCCAGGCTTTCGGGTGTCTCTCCCAGTTCAGCGGCCGAAGGGGAACCGGCTGCGTTGCACCCCCCCCACGCCACAGCTCCCCCCGGCATAGACCCTCACGAGAGCCACCACCTTGGAATATCAGCGACGGAAAACTTTTGAACTGCTTTTAATCTTTGCCGTTCCTGGGAAAGTTAATGGCGTTACAGAGATCAGCCCCGGCCCCGAGCAAACACAGCCCGGGCAGGAGCTGGAGCACATCTTCTGCGGCTCCTGAGCTCGAGTACTCATCTGTGTCATTTGGGCCTTTGTCGACCCAATTACTTATTATAAACAATTCAGTTTATCTTTATCAGAATCATTATCTAAATTGGCTACATGACACATACTGTTTTTCTAACTGCACTCCTGGGAAAATCTGCTATAAAATCCGTGATTTTGTACTTTGTAATTATCCCTCTATGGGCTATAAAACATTACACTTGTGTTTAAAAGAGGTATAGCTAGCATTTTCCACTGCTCAAAAATGGAACACTTATTCTATCTCAGAAAATAAAATGCAGCACAACGCTTGGTGCAATCAAGGCAGCGTTCTCGCAGCAGCCATGTCGTGGCTGCCCATCCGCCTTCAAGCGCAAAGGAGTTTCTCGTGATGGGCTCCATTTCCATTAGGGTTTCGATCTCTTGCTTGATGTTTCTTTTTCTCTGGGCAAGGCAAAGATGACCTAAGTTAGTGTCAAGTGAAACATGGCCTTAGCTGGCATTTTAGTCTGGAAATGATGAGGTGTCAACAATAACAGCTAACAGGATCGTACTCCCAGTGTCATTAATTTTCTCTTTTCAGTATCCTCCACATTTCCTGTTGTAAAAATGCTGGCCAATTCTTCCCTGTTGCTGACTTTTGTTTTCCTTACTGTTTTGAGAAATTCCTCCTTCCTCAGGATTTCTAAATCTATTTCACACAGTGCCAAGCCAGCAGCTCTCCCCATGATTAAAACAAAACACTTTAGTTCTAAAGAGCAAAGACCTAACCTCCCATCTCGCACAACATGAGGTGTCCCCGGCCTCCCTTTTTAGCCAATTCTGCTTGCTTGACGTACTTTCAGAAGTTCAGTAACGAGCAGCGGAGGGGTCATGTTTGCCCTCAAGTTGCTGCTTTTCATGCTTGACATGTTTTTCTACTGTCCGGTCCCTTAGCTGCAGCAGGGTCAGGAGGATGGAGAGGAGGGTGGGGGTTACAGAAAGGGTATTGTATTACACAAACCCCAAAAGGTTTCGGTTACAGAATGTATATTGTCCATGCCTATTGGGCTTGGGGAGAAGTATCAAGTTCACCACATTCTCATTTGGGGACTTTGATCCTTTCAGTTAAAAAGAAGCTGCTTAGAATTACTCTGCAGAGCAAAGAAATGAATCAGTTGTACTCACTCACCCAGCACTGAGGAATGCCAATATTTCTGTTAGCCAGCCCAATCCTAGGGAGATTTACCCAGCTGCAGAGAGGCTGGAAGGGGCTTAAGTCTATCAACACAACCACAGGCTCCCCCTCCTTCCCCAACAGCCCGAGCACCTTTTATGTTGCATGACTTTCAACGATGTGGAGCCCCTTTACACTGCTCCAGAAATGCGTGTAATGTCATGCTGGGTTTGAGTATTTTTATGCTCCTTTCAAACTTGAGTATTTTAATGCTCCTTCTGTAGCTAAAGCAGCTGCAGCCATGCATCGCATCTCCTCTCCCTCACCCCTGTTTCTCCAGGTTATCCACGATCACCCAGCTATTCCTGCTTAGGGAGTTCATCAGACAGATAAAAATACATATGGAATCACCAGAGCAGTTGTTTCTGCTGCTCTGACTTTCCTGTCCCCCTGAAAAAGGCCGACATTTCTCAATGAACTTTTATTTTCTCAAAAAGTACAAAACTCTGTAATTGCCTTTTCCTATAGGAGGCCCTGTATTTTTTGCCTGGAATATATTTATGCATGTACTAACCATGCTTTTTTTTTTTTTTTTCCATTTATATCTATAGTTCCTTTATTCAGTAATGTTTGTTAACCTAATTTTTATGGCCTGATGACCTATGTGATGCACATACCATCATATTCTTTCTCATTGCTAAATCAGCGAGACCTTATATATGGGGTTTCTGACTGTATTTTACTAGAAGTAGAGAGACTCGGAGCCATCAGGTGTCACAGGGTCCATCCCTAAGCTTTTATCATTGGGACAGCACCTACCCAGGATCTAGACAGGGCCCTCAGAAACTGCCATAACACAAATAACAGGAGGAGTGACAGAAACTGGCTTTCCTTTTGCCACGAAACATGTACTTCACCATTTAGTGATGGGGAGCCTGGTCCCCATGAGTGCGACAGCAGCTCAGCCTCGGCCAAAGGACGGTGCTTTTGCTGACCCCATGTAGAACAGTGTCACCCAGCCTGAGACGCAGCGTATTAGTGCTTCAGGCACAGACTCCTCTCCTCCTGCTGTAGCTCAGGGGACCCCCTCACACAGCCCGGCCGGGGGGCACAGGGAGCTGCACAGCCGACATCCAGGCGGTGCCTCCGAGCAGGAACCGTTCTGTGGGAAGCGATGCTCTCGCGAGCGGGGTCAAAGGGACCCAGGAAGGCATAATGAAGCGTTAGCTGATTTTTCAAGGGGCTCTGTTTTGTTGTGTTAGCAATTTTCTACAGCATTAAGCAGTTTCATGGTACATTGTACTGTGTTGCCTGAAATGGCACACAGACTATTTCCAGCCCAGAAAGCTGAAGGATCTGAGTCTTCAAACACGGTGCTGGGCAGAGACTAGTAACAGAACAGCAGCCACCCACCTCATGGATCCTCCTTCCCGGGACTGCAGCCCCATCAGGACAGTCCTGCTCCAGCCTTCCCACGAGTGGCTGCGCCAGTGCCCGAGGACCTTTATCACTCACTCCCTACGCCTCTCGAACCTCTTCTCTCTCCTTGCTCCAACCTGCATCCCTTCCCTTCTTTCTTCCTTCTTTCCTTTCCTCTTTAAACAGTCTTCTTTCCTATTCTTTTTCACAGTGAAATTGTCCAGAGATGATGATGATGATAATAAACAGAGCAGCTTAAACAACTACGGGGTCAAGAACTGTCTTTTTATATAACAAATACAATATATGTAATTTCATCTCTACTTGTCCCTTCAGTTACACAGGGAAAGCAGCAAGTTATTGGCATGTCCACAGCGAGAGGGGCTCTACAACGGGTGTCTTAGGATGGTCACACTAATTTTCAGAAAAAGGTTAGGACATGGGGAAAAATGTTATAAAGGGCCAGGTGATACATCAGCTGTACGCCACACAGAGCACTCTAGGCTTTCAAGAAACAAACTGGGCCACATCAATTGTGGCATTTTAAAAACACAACACTCAAGAGCAGCCAGTGAGACGCTGCCAAACACACAACACATCGGGACTCCAGTGAATGGTGAGTCGCAAAGAGTCAGGTCCCCGCATGGGAACTGCCCTGTGCCCAGCTGGGCATCTTCACGCAGGACACGGAGGAGAACTTGGGAGCATCTGCAGCTTGAAGGGACATGAGAAATACTGTGGGGGTACTGGGGTCTTTATCCTTTAAGATCTTGCCTTCCCATAACATTTCTAATAGTAACAACAGTGATTTTTTTATTTTATTTTTATTGCTGCTTGATTTCCAGTATTTGAATCGGGTTGGAATCAAGGTCTTTGGCAAGAAAGAATTCTGTAAAGTGTTCTGCAAGATCTCCTTTTTATTTACAACTATAATCCTAAATTCACAGCCAGTTCACATTGGGAGAGGAAAGGAGCAAAACGCTGTAAAGAGAGCTTGAAAAAAGAAGAGCTCTCATCTGTTACAGGGAGTGCTGTCTCATTTAAAATTTCATGAATATTATTAGAAATTATGGTCATATATTTGTCACTGGAATATTTCTCAACTATTAAACTTAATAGATCAAACCACATGCAGTTTTTCAAAACAAATCCCCAAAATAACCCCCAACCAAGGTGCTCAGCACCCTCTGCATTGCTGCTGGGGGATCTGCCCCATGAACTTCATGGGCCTCCCTGGGGCTGTGCCTTGACTCTCTCCCAGCTGCTTTCTGGGATAGCACCTGGAAATAAAGCATCCTCTGCACTGATCTCCTTTGGAAAGGAGCCCAGGGACAGAAGAGGAGACGCAGCCTGGTTGCTCCAGGTGGGGCACCCCCAACCCCAGCCATGCAGCAAGGGAGCAGCATCTCTCTGACCCAGGGACACGCTGCCCCTCCACAGAGTCCCATAACCTCTGCGTGGGGGTAACTGGGGAGGGGAGGTGGCCTGGCACCACCAAGTCATCAAGGGCATGTTCTGCTCAGGACTGAGCTGTGTGAACATTTCTGCCTTCCGCCTCACCTCCATCCCAAACGCTGTAACGCCGGGGCGGCCCCGCTGCCCACACAGCTCATCGCCTTCCCACGGCAAACCCTGCGCCTTCAACTGCACCATCTCATGTCCTCTGCAACCAGAAAGGCTCAGATTAAACAGCACCAAGGCTTAATGTTGTTTCTGGCCTGTCCTAGATATTTACTCAATACTGCACATCACTTAACATTCATAATGTTGTTTTTAATCTCGGATTGTCCTTGAGAGGTAGAATTTTTCTGCAGCTAAAGATAGCACATTCTCCATTTCTTGTCACCTTCTAGAAAACAACTTGACTAAATGGAATTAACCAAAACCAAACTTCCATTGCAGAGAAGGAGAAGGCTGCCCTTTTTGCTAATCCTTTTCCATTCTTGCTGAAGGGACATTTTTAACAGGCAGCCTACCCTTCTCAGTGAGATAAAGTTTGAATAAGGGAACACATTAGAAGGAATATAAAAGTACACATGTGAATGAAGAACTGTTCACTGGAAACAGCCACAGATAAAAATCCCTGGAAATGTCATCATGCACTGTTTGTAGATACAGCTGTACCCCTATCTCTAAATTACAAATGATAATGAGGTGTAAAGATTTTATCAGATACCTAGCCTGCTTGAAAGGCCTTTGTGTGTTGGCTGGTGTAGTCTCATATTAGGTGGTAGGAATTTTGTTTTCTTTTCTAAGTGGAACATCAGATTACACAGGTCTTATTTCACTGCTGATTGCAGTCGTCCACTTAACATCTTGACAGATATTCAAGAATGGAGCAAGGCTGGTGGCGCTGCCGAGTGAGGTGCGCGTTCATCCATCATCTGCTAACAGATCACTTGGAGGGCCAGCCTTTATGTCATTAGCCCGCCGCTCTCCACAACTTGGTGGCTTTTTTTTTTTCCCCTAATCCCTGCTAACTAGGTTTCTCAACAATTTTGTGACAGCCTGTTAGCTTTCGTTCCTACAAACAAAAATCAACTGAAAACATCATAGGCCAGAGCTTGAATAATGCAATAGGTTTTTTGATATATTTGCTGGAGACACCACAGCTGTGTGATGTTCTGGCCCATTTCCAGTGAGCAAGCCCCAGATGGGACAGTGTCCTCAGCCATCCCCAACACCCTGCCAGGGGCCTGCAGCTGCTTGCACCCATGCTTTGGCTCGGCCGAAGGAAGAGATGCCCAAGAAATAACCACTGCCCGCAACCCAGCCCCATCCGATCCCCAATCGGTCTTCCTGAAATGCAGTTTTCCAGAAGGCTCTGGCACAGACTTCCCTGGCTCCAGGTGACCTCCAGACCACCTCTGCTGCTGGCACTGGCCAACCACATGCCCAACCTCACTGGGACCCCACAGCGCTGCCCACCAGTACAGGACAAAACGAGGACCCCGAGAAAGACTTTTACCCAATGGATGGCAATGTGGCAGGTAACAGTTTCTCCTTTACATGTTCGCTGTTGCTCTTGCCATCTCATAGGTTCAGAGAAATTTTATTTTTTTTTTTAGGAAAATATTTGGGAGAAAGAATTGAGATGAGTTACAGACACAATCAGTGTTTGTTGCTCTTGCCAGGTCCAGCACAAGCGGCAGGAGCATCCTCACCACCACGCTGCAGAGGGGCACCGAGAGCCTGTGGGTTCGTAGGAATCTCTTCCAGAGGGCAAACTGGCCCACCAGTCCAACACCACTGCCCAGACGTTTTGTGATTGTTCTATATCCATTCATTAGTGTTTTGGCACCTCACTCAGCCTCCTTTATGACTTCTTATTTTTGTCGGCTTTTCTACTTGGTTAGATTAAAAGAGGAACTCTCTTGAACCTCTTTAATGTTCTTAAACTCATAAACCACAAAAGCATGTTCTATTTCTGGCAGCCTGTAAGATTTATTACACTGACTGGCCTTGTGTTCACACCTCTGTTGAAAGACAGAAACAAACTCTTCAGCGTCTGAGAAGGAGAATCGTGGCTTGTCAACATGCCACTGCGGGGTCTGATCCCCTGGACACACAAGGAGAGTAAGGCTTCTCTCCTCCTCCACTGTCTGTGAAATAGTCCTTAACAAGAAGCAATGAAGTTACCTGTACACATGAAATAGTTATCATCCTGCCTGCTTTCATGTAACACCCAGTGGAAAAAGGCATTTGCTTCTATTTGGGAAACAGTAAAATCATCAAAAGCCATGGATGAAACCATATAAAATAGATTTGTGCTTCCTTGTCCCAGTGTACTTGACATAACAAAGGGCATATACTTCTTAATGTAAATAGATCACACTTGCACAACACTATTCTAAATAAATCTGGGGCTAATGTAGTTTATGAGATACACTGAGGAGGTTAAATTGTTTCTGACTAGGTGGTTAATTAAAGGATTTATTTTGCAATTGCAGAGGACCCATAACTCATGAGTTACTGCACAATAAAAGTGTTGTAGATGTGTAAAATAACACCACGATTAACTCCCCCCAGCCACCCAGCCCCACGCAGTTCTCTGTGCCCCTTCTTTGTGCCAAAGGCCCCAGTCCAAGAGTCAGGAACTTCTACCAAACTGTGGCTTGGGGTCGGGGCTTTTGTTGTTGTTGCTGGTTTTGGGTTTGGTTTTTTTTTAGTGAAATAGATGCATCTGATGAAGTGGTTGGCTCAGGGCTTCTGCCAGCTACATCAGAGGAAACAATATATGGAGGATTAATTATCAAGTGAAAGTGGTCTGGAACAGAAGAAAGAAACAGCCCGATAAGACTTTTTAATGGATGGTTCTCATTCTGTTTCTCTCTCAAAAGACTCCTGAGGATCTTTGAGCGCTACAGTGAAGCCTCCATCACAAGACATATTGCATTTGTATTTCGTTTGGCAAGGTCTAGCATTTGTTTTACCATTTCTTCAAAGTAATCTTAATGTTTAATGAAAAGTGACAAAGAGGAAGTGTGGAAAAAAAATAGAACATGGTTTTCCTTTTAGTTAAAACTCTGATTGTTTTGGTCCATAATAAAAAAATGATTTTCCTATATATTTAGCCCTCTAAAATCCATGCCATTCGGCTACCAGCATTAATGATGTTAGGGTGAATTATAAAGAGAAATCAAATTTTCCATAGCATTTGAACGCCATTAAAATGCCAAACAATAAACTACCAGACTGCAAATTAGATCAGTGGAAATATCAAACACATTGCGGTATAAAATCCATAATTGCATTTAGCGCTTTGGCTCCCAGGGGACAGGCTGCTAAAGATCATCACCGTGCCACATATGAGAAGCTATTGACAGAACGATAAAAATCGACAGGCTAACCAAATAAACACTGCAGGCTTCATTAAATATTCAGCAACTGAAATTTGACTATCATGCGCCTTTTTTCCCACTAGATGTGTCCTGCTGCAGCGCTCAGAATTTTTACTGTGACAGCAATATGGGACGCTGTGCCCCGCAGGCCTGCGCGCGCCGAGCGGCAGCAGGACACGGTCAGCGCCGTCAGGTACCGGCACCATCAATAAACATGCTGCAGCCCAGACAGGGTTATTATTCTTCTGAATACATTATTAGCCTTGGCCCGAGGAATATCTGGCTCCAACGGCTTTAATTAGAGGAAGTGTAATATCTACAAAAGTTTAACACTTCTCCTGTGAGGACAGGGACATCTCGTCCCCAACAAGGCGCTCTTTGGAGGAGCTGAGCAGTAAATTACCTCCTCCTCCTGCGGTGGGCGATGCCGAGGCTGCGGGATGCTGCAGTCCTGTGGAGGGAGAGGGTCGAGCTGCCCCAGGATGGCCAACACTCTACGGGGGGTGTTCGGAGCTGTGGAGCCTCAAACAGCTCCAACCCAGGCCAGAAAGTGCCCTGGGCTTGGGGATGCTCGTCCCGGCCCTGGCCTGGGGGAAGGTGGGTGGCTTTATGTAGCTCCGGCTTTTACACCCTGAAGGAACACAAAGGGAACAAGTGTCCCTGGCAGAAGACAGGGTGGTGCTAATTTTCAGTGTCATTAACCACTTATTCCTTGTTGCTCTCTTGATTACCTGCTGCCAGGAAGAGCACGTCTGTGGCTCACGCAGCCATTCTTGCTGCTCGTGGAGAGATAATTGGAGCTGCAGGAGAGCCTGGCAGAGGGCACAGAGTCGTGCCACGTGCTTGGGGAAGAAGGAAGAAATCTAAGGAAAGCCAGCGTGTCCCAAGGAGTTCTGCAAGGAGAACACCCTCACTGCTCATGGACTTGCCCTGAAAGGGAGAGAGACTGAGACTTGGGACAGAGACCGAGTACCAAACTGTTTAAAATATATCCAATATACTGGCATATTTCTTAAAATTACATTGAACATTTCAAATCCTGGAAGTGGTTCCAAATATCCTGTCAAGATCCATTTCAGCCTGCCTAGAGTGGCACACTTACTGCTGCAACACAAAAAACAACCATGAAAAGGCTACGCGCTTCCTCTCTCTGTTCCTACAGGCCTTGAGTCTGAAATTAGAACAAATAAAATGTATAATGCATGCTCTGGAAGCACCCAATAGGGTTATAAGCAGCCATTCCCTCTTCATGGAGAAAAAGTTTATGTAAATGACTGATGACAGTGTTATTGTGTGAGGAATATCAATGGAGTAATTACAGTTACATAGCTTGCTGCTGCACTGCTGCTCTAAGCCTGTGTTAATTTTTCACACCACTCCCTTGGGAAAGATCGCAGTGTGCTCCTAAGAGCAGAGCTAATAATCGGAGCTCTGAGCCACTGCCGCTGAAACTAGCCCCAAGGTCTTTCTGAGCAGACTGCTAAACACTGACTGTCTCCCCAGAGAGAAGAGAACAGAGATAAAATGATTAAAAACTGCCAAATTGGACTGGCAATCACTTGGCTATACTGTCAGCCCAAGACAAGACAAATCTCAGTTATTTTTTCTTTTGTGAGCTGGAGAACTAGGATAGCACAAAGCAGGGTGGCTGCAAACAGAGCAGCGGGCTGCCCGTGTCTCGGATCTGCCCAAGGACTGTGTCAACATCTGCAGACACAAATGATGTGTCAGTGATTGTATTTAACACCAACACGAATCAAGAACCTGAGAAAACCAATTTCTATTTAGGCCTACTGGGACCCTTATTATTATGAGTCAATTCCACTTGTTTGATCCCAGGAATAATTTCAGGACTGAGCAGATCACAGACTCAATAACTACATCTTACTCTATATGAGCAGGTCCCTGAGGTTAGATACTGCTGATACTGTTTGTCCCAAAATTTTAGACAAATGACACACTCTGGTCAGTTCTGGCTAGTGAATGGCAGCAGAAGGATTAAGTGACAGAACGCATCTTAAACTTTGTCCAATAAATGCGCTTTTAAAAAGTCACCCAAGGTATCTCTGCCCTCAGCTGTGTGGACGCTGCCAGAGGATCCCAAGCTCCATCTGATGATCAGTAAGAACAAGGTTCCGCTTCCCACTGCTTGGAAGAAACACTCCATATCGAGAGAAGAGTGTGCCACAATTAGCCTACGGGCTAGAAAATGACAGCCCAGAGCAAAGCCAGCGTGCAGTCCTGCCACCAGCCTCTGAAAAAGGTACATCAGCCTTTCCTGGGCAGGGGACACAGAAGGAGAGGCTGAAATGGCTGTGGACAAACCCACCGGCCTAACGCATCGCCGGTCCACAGCTCCTGCGTGGTGTATTCTACCACCAGCTTGACACAGCTCCATCTCCATGGAGGGACAGAAGGGTGACTACCATCCAGTCACAGTATTTTTAGCTCCAACTAATTGCATGAAATCATAAGTGCAGGTGTCAGCATTCATGTCATCACCCACCCAGGCCCTTTACTGGAGTCTAATTGTCAAGTGGCTCATGCAAAATAATGGAAAAAAAGTTATCCCAGTCTGGAGCTGGGCTCCCTGACTCCATCCTACCTATGCACAGAGAGAGAGATGGCATGGGGGCTTCTCTCCCCCACCCTGTAAATTTCTCAAACATTTGTTTGTGATTAAAAATACTTCTAGCCCATTCCCTTTTGAAGAAAAAGGAAGAAATCTGGCAAGACTGAACACTGGCAGCTGGCTGGGATAAAGTTGGGCTACAGGAGGCAACTTGCTCTGATAAATATCCTCCAGGAGGCAACTTGCTTTGATAAATATCCTCCAATGTTTCCAGTTTTCACCAAAACACCCATTGCCACGTCTACTCCCCAAATATCTCATTTACAGGACAGCCAGTGGAAGCTGCTGCTGGAGTTCCACAGGGATTAAGATGATTTCTCAGCACAGGCTGCCTGGGGACTGTGGTCTCCTGCAGTACCGGAGTGGAGCCTCGCGTGGTCCCCTGCCAGCCCAGAGCCACCTTCTGGTCCGAGCCACGGGCAACGGAGGGGAGATCAGGTCCTCCTAGTGCCAACAGAGCTGCGTTCTGGAAACGGGACACTTGGGACCCTGCATGTGAAGGAGGGAGGGAAGCAAAGCAGCCCCAACATGGATATTATTTTACTTTGTTTCCATCTCAGAACAGCCCCGTTTTAATGCTTTTGCTCTCACCCTGCATCACAAATGGGGGGGTAGATGAGGGCCTGCGACAAGCCGAGGGATTCTCAAGGGGAGGGTCTGCAGCAAGTCCTCCTCTCTCCACCCCCAAGGGGGATGTGGAAAGATGCCAGCGTGAGCCCGAGGGCTGTCCCACGGCAAGGGGCACGCAGGGACACGGGGGTGAGGATGAGACCCCTCCCCATGGGACATCAGCGGGTGCTGCCCAACACAGGCGCTTCTGCAGGAAAGCTGCGTGCCGGGGCTGGGCTCTGGATTGCTGAACTGCAAACACATCCAAGGCAGAGGGTACCGCAGTTACCAAGTAAGTTTTAATTTGTTTCACTGATAGCTCATTTTTAGCTGATTTTTTTTGATCTCAGTGCCTTGTCTGACACATCCTTCAGGTCCACCCCAGCCCGCTCTGGAGGTGTTGAAAATCACCATCCCTGCCTTCAAACCCTATGAATTTTGATTTTCCTCCGGGTAAGACCCACAGAATCCTTTCCACCTATTCCAAAACTAATCTCATATGGAGAAACAGCAGAACCAGACACAGAGCTCTGCAAAGTCCCATTTACCTCCCAGTTATCTATCAGTTAGCTAATGTTTCCTGCCTGTAAAAGAAGCTGTTGGGTGAGTCTTTAAAATAAATTTGGGAATGATACGGCCACACCACAACCCTTCTCCACTCAGCTATCCACTAGAATCTCAACTTTCATACACAAAAACATACCTTTTTCACACAGTAAAAATATAGTCTATGCACACACAAGACACACACTTACCACACACTTAAAGACCACTATTATGAGCAGAGGGTCATATTGTAAACAGAAAAACAACTTTCTACTTCAGCTGCTACAGATCCAGATGCTTTCTCTGTTCTGCAACACTCCAGGCACATATGATTAAAAAGAACATACCAGGTATTACAACTATTAAACTGTTAGATACAATTTACAATGGCAATAACCCACTTGTCGTTGGTCTTTGCTAAAGTTAACCAGAAGTTTGTCAGATATTTAACAGCCCATGGAGCAAATGGAGTTTGTGACTTGTTTCAGAGAAGTTTGGTTCGGTTATTTCTTACAATCCCTAGTTTCTGCTTTAACTCAGTTTGCTCAAGTAAAGAAAAATGTGAGGCTGACTGGCACGGGGCTTCTTATTTTTGGTCCATTTATCCAAAGTGTTCCATTCATTTGTACTCGGAGAATCCCAGACCCTATTCCTGCTTTGTACTTGCAGGGCTCTGGGGACAGGACACCCCCAGGCACAGGCTGGCAAACGGCACCCGAGTGCCGCTGGGACTCGGGACACAACAGCCCCTGAGCCTGAGGGGCAGAGGCTGCCCACACAGGTCCAGGCACTGGGGTGCCCGTGGCAGGGCTATCAGCCTGGCCCCTTTGGGCCACTCAGCCCCACACACGGACAGGGCGCAGCCTGGCCACGTGTCCCACGGTGCCAACACAGCTGGGGAAGGTCAGCCTTGGCGGCCCTCCTGGGAGGGCTTTGGACATGTCCTAAGGGATCAGTCCAGAGGCAGAGGGACACCTGGTGGACTGTTCTCTGGGGTGAATCAGGAGAAGGCACCAGGCTGGCCTCTCCAATGCACCTCCCTGGCTCTCCAACAGCACCGGAGATGCACCGCACTGGCTCTGGCATGGACTTGGGTGGACAAGGGTAGTAGGACTGGTCAAAAGACAGGAGGGGAATGAGCGTCCAGCAGTGTCCTGGGTTTATGGGAAGTTCTATTAACTTTGGTAGAGACACATGAACCAGAAAAGCTGCTGGTGCTCATTCACTGAGAGTAACGAGGTTTGACAGATTTTTCTCAAGGATTACAGGATATAGGCTCCCCTACTCATCAGAAGCAAGATGTTGTCTGGGTGGATGTCTATCTTTCCCACAAGATCTGAACAATTTAAACATGTGAGAGCATGTACAAGTCACCATAAAGTTACTCTGTTATTGGCGTCCCCAACGGGGCAAGGAATGCAAACGCGAAGCAGCCCAGCCTCAGAGCACCGAACGAGATGCAGCGTTGGGAAGGATCAGCAAGAGCTGAAGAGGAGACAATGCCCCAGTGAACATTTTCCCAGTACAAGTCTCTAAGCTCAGCTTGTTGCCTGCCACCTCTGGCAACATTCACAGAACTTCTCTGGATTTTTAGCTTAACAAAGGATCCACGGGCTTAGCAATTCCACCAGATGACGAGAAGACCAGTTTACAAAATGTCTTAACTTTCTAAATTTATTTCTGGAGCACTGATAATTTAGGGCCTGACACCACGTGCAAGTCTTGCCTGAGCAGGAGCCCTGCCTGGCGTAATCGTTTCCTGCTGCGAGGGCACGGTGTCTGGATGAAGGCTCACAGCCGACACGCTCCCGCCTGACATCAGGCCGGGTCAGTGGCTGCTCCGTGCCATCAGCACAAGCCTCCAGCCGCTCCTCACCAGCCAACCTTCCCTTTCAGTGCCACAAGCCTTGTCAGTCTATGAGCTGCCTTTTTTTTTTCCCCTTTTGCTTCACTTCTCAGGGGAATGAACTGGGAGGTGCAGATTTTATTATGCTAATGAAATAAGAACACAACAGCCCTCTGAAGCATGCAAGCCAGAGTCTAGGGGCAGGGCGAAAAACTTCTCCCACAGGAAAAACAGATACAAGGCTGGCTTTGAGAGTGGGCGTCTTCTACACTAACCACTGCATTGTCAGGAAACCACAGCTGTCCACCACATGAGCAAGCCCAGGGGGAATCGGCCTGGGGTGCGCTGACAGCGCCATGCCCGGGGCCTCCCCACATTGTGGGGCGGCTCCTGGGGCTTCTCCCTGCTCCCCCCCTGCCCTCCCCCCCCATCATGGGGCGGCTCCTGGGGCTTCTCCCTGCTCCCCCCATCATGGGCAGCTCCTGGGGCTTCTCCCTGCTCCCCCCCTGCCCTCCCCCCCCATCATGGGGCGGCTCCTGGGGCTTCTCCCTGCTCCCCCCATTGTGGGCAGCTCCTGGGGCTTCTCCCTGCTCCCCCCATTGTGGGGCAGCTCCTGGGGCTTCTCCCTGCTCCCCCCCTGCCCTCCCCCCCCATCATGGGGCGGCTCCTGGGGCTTCTCCCTGCTCCCCACATCATGGGCAGCTCCTGGGGCTTCTCCCTGCTCCCCCCCCAGATCATGGAGCAGCTCCTGGGGCATCTCCCTGCTCCCCCCCAGATCATGGAGCAGCTTCTGGGGCTTCTCCCTGCTCTGTGCTGCCCACCCCGCAGACCAGCACTCGCACTGGGCACCGAGCTGTGCCACAGCAAGCTCTCCCATTTGTCTTCCCAAAGGTGAGGTGCCAAGGGGCCTCCCTGGGTGTTTCTAACATGGGAAATTCCCCCCGCCCCTTCTTTTTGACTCTTCTATATGCTCCAGTTACTGGTGCGTCTCTTGCAGCGCAGCACCAGACACCAGCCTGCAGGGTACATCCGCAGCTGGGGACCTGCACGGTTCCCGATGGATGCCCGACCCCTGGGATGCTGTGCATAACCCCTCTCAGAGCCACTGTTTGCCCCATCACGCTCCTACAGTATGTGCACAACAGCCTGGGTCTTCCAGGAGAAAAAAAACAACAACCAGGCCATTATTGAAATGAGTTTAGTAAACAATAATCATAGGAATAGTTAATAAGCACAGCCTTTCTGTGTTAAGTAGGAAATTAGATCCACTGCCCCATTACTATTTTGAGTGAGAAAGCAATGATGCCGTTAATTATGCATAGTCTGCTTTATTTGAACTGTGTTGGCTGTTGTGAGGGAAATAATCAATGTAAACGCCTCCTGAGGTCGCTCCTGAGGCAGACGTGAAATGAACTAAGTGAGCAGAGCAGTGCGTATAATCATATCAAGCAAATCCCCAGGTACTAGCCTGAGAATCACACATACATATGATTTATACACTCTCAACAACTCAACACTGACACCCCGAGCCATTTTAACAGCAGAGCTTGCATATTGCTTTGAATTCTTATCTACACATGACGAGTCAAATTTTTGAGGCTGGAATTAATTCTGTGCAATTTAAAATGCATATAGCCTACACTGAATTCAGTGGAAATCCTGCTTGATTACAGATCATGGAACTTGGCTCCTTTTTAAAAACAGTTTGCATTCTAGGGGTTTTAAGGCAGAACTCCCCACAGAATTTCTTCAGATGAAGATAGTCTCCAGTAGAAGTTCAACATGAAAAAAGTTTAGAATCAACCCCTGCTTCAGTGAAAGAGGCAAGAATGAGTCTGGAGGTATTATCTTTCAATTTCTATTTTGCTAGAACATTTATCTAATAACAAACTTTGATCTGAATTTGTTTACAAAGCTACCCAGCTTTTTTGTTATTTTTCAAGTTTTTGAGTTCAAGCAAATATTTTAAATATGAGTACCTATTTTTAGTGTGAATTGGCAGCACGTGTGTTTAAACCCTGAAGGAGAGAATACACCACCTGGGTCGGATTCTTTCACCAATCATCCTTCAGTGACTGGGATGCTGTGGCAGTGCCGCAGCTCACCTCGACACGCACATTCTGCAGCTGCAGGGATTCTTCACCAGGAAGTGTACTTAAAATAAAAAAGGGATTGTGTTGTGATCCAAGAAATCTATTTGGCTGCTACAGCTTGTAGGAAAAACTGCAGAGTGCAAAACCCAATCCTGGAATAAGCACTGACATTTCTTCCAGCTCTGCTGGGAAGGCACTCGCTCCAGAATTCCTCAGACTGGGAGATGCCGACAGCGGGAGGGGCTGCACCGCGCCGGCCCACCCTCTGCACCAAGGCTGCAGGTCCCAGCATGTCCCAGGGGGTCCTGAGCCCCGGCCCAGCACCAGTCTGGGCCACGCTCCCTGCTCACACCACCCCCGGCACAGCCTCACTCCGCAGCAGCCATTCCGGCTGGGGGGAGTCAGTGATGGATCAGAGAAGGACAAATCCTGACTGATTTACATCCATGTGAACCTAATTGCTTCAGTTTGCACCCTGTAAATCATACCTGCCAGCAAAATAATCCTGCCACTCCCCTGCACGCAGCCCAAGTCTGTGATGGATTTGGCAACAAGACTCAGGTATCACAAGTCCCAGGTCAACACATCCATCATTTATTGGGGATGGCACAGAAGTCCTACACTAAACCATTTTTTACAGCTGCTTGCTGCAAGAACTCTTCTCAGTTAACCCTGATGAGCTTGTTTTCTCCCAACCCATCTGCTGCAGCCCTGAAAACATGATGTTGCACCTGTGACATCACCTTCATCGCCATGGAGACAGACCATCTCCATCTCCTCAGCTACAGAGGCCTCCTTGAAATGCAAATTCCTGCAAAGCAGAACGTACAGAGGACACTGCTTTGCACACACAGAGGTTGGACACGTCTGACCAGGAACAGAGAGCAGGAACACGTCCCATGGCCCTGGACATGTTCTCCTGAACAGGAAAAGGCTGTTTCAGAGGGTGCCGGGCTGGTCCAACCTGCTGTGGGAGGCCATGCTGTGGCACACAGAGGTCTGTGCTGTATCACCTGTGAGGACCAGCTGCTCCCTGCACCCCACAGCTTGGGCAGGGGGACCTTGGGGTCAGCGATGCCCCACTGACCAGCAGGGTTGCAAAGCACAAAGGTTTCTGCCCTATTCAATGTTTTCCTTCTGTGACAGCGGCATCCTCACGCACTTCACAGACTCTGCCAAACTCCAAAAGTTTGTGCAATTTTTTTCCCCCCAGAATAAAGTTTCTAAGCTGCCCCACACAAGGCCTTCTGCTCCGAAAAGCCCAGCGGAAGGGATTTTTGCTCACAGCTGAACTACCATAGTGTTTGCTCAGCGCCGTTTTCTGACATCTCATCACTCCGGGCGAAGGATCCAGGATCCATATCAGTTATAAAGAAGTTCCTCAGTGCACGTTTGGATGTTTGTGTCTGAACATCTGCTCCCCACTCCAAACGCAACGTTTCTGCAGGTCCCTCATCCATGTGTTAAAGGGAGTTTGATCTTTCACAGAGACATGCACTGGCGTGAACTTCACCCTAAGGAGTTAAATCAGCTTTTGCTATGGAAACTCTCATGATAAAAATAGATCCTCCTGCTCTAAAGGATTTGTACTGTGCATGATTTAAGGGGGCTTATTGAACTATCCCGTGCAGTTTGTTTTGTTGCACTGGAATCATATTTGTCAAAAATTTCTTTCTTTCAGCAAGATTCATTTGAATAGGTTCTGCTGTACTGGCCATATTATGGGAAAGTACTAGCATCTCCTTTTCAGATGGAAAAGACAAGCTTTTGTTTCTTAGCATTTTGGCTAAAAATAAAAGTTTTGCAGAGTAAGAGCATATGGTGGTCTATAATTATACATAATCCTCCAACCTATCCCTAAGCATGTTATCATAAATCTTTAACAGCAAGTAAGTCTGAATAGAGGTATCCAGGATGATGAAAAAATAGTATTTTGTGTGACAGACTTTTCAACTCTACAAGCAAAATAAGTATCTCCAAAACATGCTAAAAAATTCAGCAAGAAACTATGGGCTATTAGTTGTGTTCTTTGCCGGATTTGACTGTTCAATGCTCTTAGAATTTAAATGCTGCAATGGTGTTTCTAGAAAAATATATTCAGCCCCATGATTTCTGAGAGCTGGGTAGACACAGGAGCTTGTTTTAAGATTATCTGAATGCAGAAATATTGTTCACTGATTTTGGTTTTACTTTAGGAGGACTGTTAATTCACCTGCGTGCAAAGGCCCATCCCGTGGCCCCAGGCGCGGCAGGCCTGGAGAAGGTGGCTGGCAGGAGCTGCACAGGGTCTGGAGGCAACGACCAGAGGAACCATCACCTTAGAGCCTGCCCCAGCGGCATGGAGGATACGATCCTCCTGAGTGAGAGAGACAGTATTTCTAATCCCAACTTCTCACTTTGCCCCTGCATAAGACGTACAATACATGGAAGTATTTTCTCAACAGTTTATGAGCTGTGAGCTCCAGCGAGACGATGCATCTGGGCCCTGCAGCGCTTCGGCTCTGCCCGAGGAGCTCTAACAATGGGCTTTGTCAGTGCGCGCAACCACAGAACGTGGAGATGCTCCAGGAGCACTGAATAGGCTCCTATGCCACACACACAGCTGGAACGACCTGAAATTCCTGTCCCCTCTCTGGAAACAACACGGGCAGAAGCGAGCGAGGTTTCCAGAGCGGGGTAGGATCAGGAGGCCCGTCTCCTCCACCTGCGGGTCCACGCTGCCCAACTGCAGAGCAGTTCCCAAGGGTTTGCCCTGCAGCAGACCTTGGGGGATCACACCGCCGTACACACATGTGCACACAAACACATCTGCACACACTCACATTTTCCAGCCCCCTAAAGAAAATAAATTGCATGAACGTCATGCATATTTTAAGCTGATACCCTGGGGGATTTTCAGACCAAAAATGCCTTAACCAGAAAACTTTGTATTTTCCTTGCTCTCAAAAACTCAGAAGAATTCATATACAAACGATGACAAATACTTCATTCAAAGAGACAGTTACTCCCAGAGCAGAGGGAATAGGGCCAGCTCAAGTAGTTAGAATGGCTGCATGCAGCTAGCCCCTTTGCTTCGAGACCACAGGAATTGTTTATCACTGAGACTCTCCCAAGCTAATTGAAACCAGCCCTGACTTTTGAACCTGCCAGCAGTAAAGAAACTTTAAGTGTTTTCTCCTACTGAGATTTGGCCTATGGGGACTGCTCATTGCTCACCCCTCCGTCATTTTCAGTTCATTTTATTTCCACCTTGAATGAATCCTTAGTCTAAAAGGTGCTTAAGCAATTCTCATTTATAAGACAACGAAATTTTGAGACTGTGTTGCATGCTCCTAAGGACACTGATATTAAGTAAGTTTGAATCCATGCATTAAGAACCCGTATTATGAGGCAGTTTCAATAGGATCTTTGTGGTTTACATTTTACAAATGTAACTTACTGACATTTGCAGTGTGCAGCATGCTCTCACTTAGGATTTCCACAAGCTCTTGGAAACAGAAATTTGCACAGGGAATTGGAAAGAGAGTCCAGTCAACCTCAAGCTGGTTTAACATTTGCTAGAACTAGCCTGAAAACCATCACTGTCTAAAGGCGACTTCCCGAGAGGCCTGTGGGCCTGCCCTACACACCGATGGGGAACATTTTTTTTGCAGTACATGTCTTCATTTGGATGCTGCACTAACAGGACACCAATGCATAATGCCTCCCTACAAAAAAAACCAGGTTGGAAAACATCACCAGCACGACGCTCTACTGCTAACATGCAATGCACAGCCTTATCATTGATGGAGAAACCAATACAGATCACATCACCAGGACCTGGCAGCCTGACATCCCCAGCTCCCTTCCAGCTCTCCTGATCCCCCCAGGACACCGCTCCGCACATCACAGATTAAGTCAGGACAAGCAGGCAGGCAGCAGCACATTTATCTTCTCTGCAAACATCAGTTCCAAGAGAGATTCCACAGATAAGACAAGTTCATTCAAATTCATTCATCTGAGAATAGAAACCTGAGCCAAAACTAACATGCATTTTATGCTTATTTACAGACCACCAGAGACTAAAGGATTCACCAAGAAACTCACAGGTACCTTCTCTGCAGCAGTGGTGAAATGCCACAAACTCCTTCTCCCGGGAGGCTTCACTGCGCAGCCGCCCCAGGCTGAGCTCCCTCCGGGGCTCCTCTGCTCCCTCAGCCGTGCCGCAGCACCCACCTTCATCCGGGCAGGAGGAAGGAGGACACTCCATGCCTGTTGCTCTCTGGACCGACGATTCACCTCGTTACCACAGGAGTCAAACAATCGCTAGCCCGCAGGCCCTAAGAAATGCTTGCAACTCAATCACAAAAATAACTTCTCCGCACTCTTGGAGTTGAGCACTTCCATCTGCCCAAAGGCTCAGGCACCCCAAGAAGCTGCCCTACTCTTGTGCCTGCAGCCCAGACGGCAAGTGACCTTTTCAAACCTCTGGAGAGCTGGGCAGCACGTGAAGCTCATAACGAGGAGCTACGGACCTCACCTGGGCCTCTTGGGAGAAAAGCAGCAGAGGCTCAGGGAAGAGTAATAAAATGGTTTAGATCTTTGCCTCCAGGTGATTCCAAGCTGCAGCCACCATACACTGCTGGGTCCCTTGCTTAAAGTCCCTGCAGAGATCAGCTCCTTCTCTGATGTCTTGTGTACATGCAGCTATTAGTTGTCTCTGTATACAGAATACAATTGATGGCTTTAGAAAAAAAAAAAAGAGGCCAGTTCACTTAAAGACTTTGTGCATGTTGTGTCCTGAGGAACCCAGTGCTCAGGTCATACGTGAACAAGATAGAGGTGATGTCAATGAACAAGAGAGAGGGAAGAAGAAAGAACCTTCTCAGTGAACCTATGCCATGATCTCCTAGAGAAAAAAAGGACCAACCCAACCCTCTTTTGCTTGTTACACACCTGTTCCCAACCTTGCCTCTTTTGAATGCATAGTCCAAGAACCTCATCAAAAGAGGACCCAGAGCGGCCATGCCTCTCCTTGTGGGAAGGACATGGGAGAGCAAACAGCACGTGACAGAGGTTAGTCACAGTGCTGACACAGATCCATGGTGTTTGGGTCTGGAGACTCTAAATGCTGAGACATTTAACTAGGAAAATCAGGAGGGTGAGAGGACTCTGTGCCTCAGAGCTCCATGTGAGCTCCATCTGAGCCCCAGCCAGGCGAGCGGCGAGGGCTGGAGCGGGAGCTGGAGAGAGCAGGGTGTCCAGGGACGTAACGTGGCAACCGGCTGGACTCGGGGATGCCCAGGTTGGGCTGACCTGGTACAACTCCTGTGTCCACAGCCAGGTCCCGCTCCTACAGACACACGTTCAAACAGTGAGGCTGATGGCCGTCCCCTCATCACCTCTCTCTCCTCACAGGCTGCCGGCGATGCTGGCGTGATCTGCAGGAGTAACAGCTTCCAGGAGCTCTGCAGGCCACAGTGCCAGCGTCTTCCACACATGCCAATACTTTCAAACAGTGGGTACTCCCTCCTGACAGGATGCAGGAATGCTTGGGGGCTTTGGATTAGCTCCTGGAGCTGGAACAGCCATGTCAGCACGGCACCGTGCCCAGGCTGAGAAAAGCGGGGGCGTAAGAGTCAAGTTCACCTGGAAGTGGGACAGGGGGTAAAACAGCTTGGGAAATGCTGACAGAGGCTGGTTGACACTCAACCTGTCCCGAGGAAGCCCCAGGAATGCTTCATGCTCAGTATCGCGCAGAGATCAGCCTGGCAGGCTCACACGTGCACACCGGTTGTTTCCCCTGGGACCGGAGCAGCATCATCCCGTCACCCCACGCCTGGGAGCCATCCCCATGCAAGTGTTGATGCATGTGGCGTCACCCCCAGCTTGCAAGAGGCCTGACTGCCGAGTCACCTCCTCACAGCCTCACGTCCTCAGCCCCGACGAAGGGAAGAGCTCCACACCGTGCTGCTGTCCCTTCCCCACTGTGGGCATCCCTGCCCGAGCACCCAGGGGTGTGCACACGCCATCTCACAATGTACAGAAAATTCACGCTTCCTCTGCCAAGGGGAGGCTGCCAAGCGCTGACGGTTCCACCGCAGACCTGAGACCAGTGAAAACGGCCCGTGCTGCTCCCTCAGTGCTCTCAGCCGGCACAGCGAGCTGAGATGCTCAGAATAAAACACGCAGAGCAACTCTGCTGGTGGAGCGTGACAATGCCCTGGCTGGTGCTGAGGCTGTATGGGACCATTGCTGCTCCCTTTGTGGGACACACATTAACACACGTTATCCTACAACACCACAAAAAGTAATTAGGACTCAACTGCATGGTACTATGGAGAGGCCTTCACCGGCAGGCTGCAAAAAGGAGATTGTGGGTGGCAAGTTCATGGGTTAAGGAAGAGGGAGATGTCAGTGCACCTCTCCCTTCCCCTTGAGGGGGTTCACACCTTCCACCATCCTGGAGAACACTCTCACCTTCGAGCCACAAGGTGTCTGGGGCAGGTCCCATCTCCACCCTCCTGTGGATCCGCTCCAGCGCGCAGAGGAGTCACCGGGGGAGCATCCAGGGGTGACAAGCAGGTAGGGCAGTCGCCCGGCCAAGGGCATTGGTGCCAGTCCCCGGCCAGGGCTGCCAGCAAGAGGAGCGGGGCGCAGGAGGGGGAGAGGGAGAAACACCATCAGCCCTTCCTCGGGCAGTGCTTTGAGAGAAGGTGTTGGCCGTGAAACCCATCTTGCCGGGTGCGGTGTGCTCTCTGCACGTACCACCCGAGCCCGCAGGCCGGGTGCGGGAGCAGCGATGGCTGAGCACGGATGCTGGGTGGGAGCCGTGGGAGAAGGCAGCAGCCCCAGCGCAGTGCGACACGGCGAGCAGCGAGAGGAGGCAGCCCCGCACGCTGTGGAACACGCCATCTCCAACAACCTGCTTTACACCTGAATTGGGCCAAACTCTCCACCTCCATCAGTCTGGGCTGTAGCTGCCCTGCCAGCCTCTCCCCTCCTGAGCAGAGCCCGGACACCGATCCACGGCCCCGGCCTCCCCCAGGATCAGCCGTGCTCTGAGCATCCGCAGGAGGAGGACCAGGGACCGCGCTCTGCCCCACGCAGCTCGGTCACACCGCCCCGCGGTGCCGCCACCGCTGAGCCCCCCCCAACCCCTGTCCTGTGCCACAGCAACAAAATCACACCCAGGGGCGTAAGCTCAGTTCCTTTACATTATTTATATCAGGAAAAGACATACCCTGACTGTTGTCCACATGCACATTCTCCATGAGGATGAGATGGAAAAAGGGATTTGAATCCAACCTTTAGAATAAGTATTTAAATGCTGAAATTGTACAGGCCAAAGTTTCTAAAGGCCTGCTCGCCTACCCTGGAAGCCCCCGAGTCACCAACCCCTGAGGCTGGGAGAGGTCGTGGGGGCGCACCCCCCGTGCGCCCCATCCTCTCCCGAGCACCCGTCAGTGTGGGTCCTGCGCCGACCCTCACCAGCACTCAGGTTTCCCAAGCCCTTCAAGTAAATCCCCTGCCTTCAACATGGAAACACAAAACCAGCTTCTATTCATTTAGAACAACCGCACACGTTAATTATAGCTATTAAACCCACTCTGTATTTATACTTAATAACAGCATCTTTACTGGGGGCTTGAGAGTTCACACTCATCCGACAGCCCTTTTCTGGAAGGTCTGAGCTAGATAAAGTTGCATGAACTTCACACCGGCTTTGCCCTGCTCCAGTGAAAGTATTGTACGTTTACACTGCTGTGAGACAAAAATTTGGCTGTAAAAATGTGAAATTATGAGTCTAACCTCTACAAAATCCCAGCATAACACAAACTGGATTCAAATACCAGGCACAAAATATTTTCTTTTAAAAATTCTTGTGTTTTTAAGCACGAATTCATTCCAGCCCATGTGACTCCAGCTGGCAGCCAGCTTAGCACTGCTCCCTACTGTCAGTACTAAAACAAACAGAAATTTACAGCCTTTCCTCCATTCAAAATTGTCACAGAGCAAATTACTAAAAACAAGCGGCATATCTGTTGATTACACCCCTTCTGCAGGTCAGAGGTTCTCCATTTATTCATAATGGGTAACAGAGTAAACATCGCTCTTTGTAACCTCTCTTCCTTATCAGAATTACTCTGTATCTTTTTTTGCACATTTTCTGTATTCCAGCCCCAGCATTCGTACTCTGTTCATTACCCACCATCAGGCGCAGCACGCCGCATCCAGGCATCGCTTTGGACAACTTCTGTTCCAACCACCTCGGTATTTCTAAATGCACGTTGGGAGATTCATTTTGAAGAATAAACAAGAGTTTATTTGTTTTGTTTTTCGCAAACACATGTACACATAAATGGCCAGGCCATTTCAGAAAGGATATTCAAAAGCATATTGAAAACAGCAGCTTTAAAATAAAAAGCCACGGGAAATGCTGCTCACCCTTCCCTGCTGATGACACTCAGTGAGAGCTGCCCCAGCGTCCCTCGGGGAGGGAGCTGGGATAACGTCCCCTCTGGCCGCTTGCTTTCTCCAGCTGCAAGCCTTTAACTTGTCTGGAAGAATGGAGATGGTGAGGAAAAAGAGAGAAAAACTGCAGCAAAGGTGATGCAGAGTGGCCGAAGAAGCGTGCTCAGATCTGCTTGCCCAGCCTCAGCAGCACAGAAGATGCTCACAGACTCAGTGATTTCCCACTTCATGGTACAGCAGCTGGCTAAACGTGGCATCGTCCTGTACCTACACAACTTCTGCAAATCAGCTAAAAGGAATGATTCACCCTTTAGGCAGGAAAAGTAGGATCAAGATTTGGGGGTTTTTTGTTTCCTCCACACCACCACAATCGGGGGGTTTTAGCTGCATCCCAGCCCCCAGCCCCTGTCCGGTCACCTTGGCAGGAATGTGTTTAGCCAGAGCTGAAACACAAGCCAGCACTGATCTGAGCCGTGACTGACCCCTACTTGATAGTCTCGGTTTTTTTCATGGGGTATTAGTTCATAAAAGATTCTGCAGATCCACCTAAAGCTCCTTCCTCTCTGAATTTCCTCATGATGCAATCCCTTGAAGTTTCAGGATGGCCTTTATTGTAGCATATGCTGAGGCTTCAAATGTAAAGCAACATTCTGAAAAGGCAGCATCTGTCTCTGCAGGCAGGAAAACCCTTTTGTTACCATATTGAACTCTTACACATAGCAAGAGATGCAGTTCAAGCAGTAAACTCTTGATCTTCCCTCGAAAGTCTCTACTTTCACTTATCAGCCTGACATCTCACAGTGGGGCCACCTGCCCAGACCACGGGGCTGGCTCCAGGGCTCGCAGACTGGAACCAGACCTCGGAGGGAACTGGGGCGGACGGAGGTGGCCGGCTCCCCGGGACCCTCCAGCACAGTTCAAAGTGACATGTTTCAAACAGTCCTTCCCTCCGTACCCCATTGCCTTCAAAGCACAGCAGCTTTATAGCCTGGAGCATGTAAAGTCTTCATCCAGGGATGCTCGGCAGTTGCTTGTAGCAGAGGAAGGAGCGCGACTTTGCAGAGACTTCTGCGCTTCCAGGGTTTTTTCTAAAGGAGTTTAAAGCTGATTCCCTCTCTAGTCCATTCTTCGACTCCTGCCATCCCATTTCTGCCAAATCCTTGCAGTTGTCTGTCAGAGCTCATGCACAGAGAATTTTAAGCAGAAATACAGTAACCAAAAAAAGAACTAAAAGCTCCCCAGCAATTGGGCTCCGAAGTTCAAGACAAAACTTCTCTGAAGTAGAAAATGAGTTAACACATAATTAGGGGTTTTCCCAAAGAGATGGAATAATTTATGGAAAGTTACTGACATGTTCCTGACATGTTTAGTCCAGCTACGCCTTTGTACAATATTAGGCTGTGACATCACAGCACTAAAAGACAATGTTTTCAAAAGAAAAATCAGTTATTGTGAAGCCAACAGAGTAGAAGCTCCAGAAACTGCTAAACTTAGACCATTTTCCTAAATCACTATTTTATAAAAGGAAAAGGAAAACATTCCTGGCTGTGTGCAATGTGTGCTGAAGTCACAGGATCCCACTTGTAACAACTTTCCTTCCCCTTGTCACAGCTTAAATTAACTGCGCTCACAAGGAGGCAAATGAACAGAACCAGAGCGCTCTGCCCCAGTCCTTCAGCAATTTGTTACCAAAATTGTTCCCGGAGCAAAGACCTACTCACCGCCGGCCAAAAAGAGAGAGCCACTAAATCCGCATGGGCAAGTTTTCCATATGGATAAATGGATTAATGGAGAAGGTATTTTGCAGAGAGCTGTAGGAAAACAACTGTCCTTAAACAAAGAGAGGGTGCTCCTTTCTGTGTGAAGACACAGACACTGTTTATCTAATGGTTGGAAAGTTTACAAGAAAACAGCAAACTTCGTGCTGTGGTTGTTGAACTGAAGTAGTACTTTACTAGAACCAGGTTTTTTCGGTAATTTTGCGGTTGTAACAACTATTTTCTTTACATACTGCTATAGAAAAGGGACTCTTTTTAACTTAATTGAAGACACTATCAAGAGTAAATATACTGGGGCTTTTAATAAAAACAGTATGAGGAGAACATTCAAAGCTAAATAATCAGAAGCAATTTGTGTTCATGAGCAGAATGATGTGTCATTTTTTTCCCTCGCAACGCTCTGTACTGGATCAGTTTTGAGACTGTGGCAAACTTTAAACCTATCTTAAAATAATGAACAGCAGTGAGGGTTGAAGATAGTTTGAAAAATACGCTGGAAAGAGAAAACATATGCCACAGAGTGTGGTGCAAAAGTCATATTTCATGCATGACTTTAGAGAATGTTAATAAGGATTAGAACCATACTTCAGCAGAATAACAATCAGTCAAAGAAGTGTAATTAATTTTTCTTTAGATCTCTGTTAGACAAAAATACAGGAGAGATAGCATTGTTGCCTATAGATTTCACTCCAGCTAAGAAATATAGCCCTTAAATACACGCCGTAATTGTACACTATAACTGGAGTGTAGTACATGACTCATTTGCTTTATAGTTGTTGGGTTTATAATATTATGAATCCAAAAATATTTTAAACTTCAATTTTTTTGCTTCGGCCAATAAATATGATTAAGATAATACATCCAAAAACATGTGTAAGCTGTGTATGTGGGACATATGGAAAGCAGATGTGTTCTTAATTTACATATGACCTAAAAAAATCAGCTGATTACCAGAGATGGTACTCTGTGAAGCTGTGGTGGACTCAGAAGCATTGTTGCTAGCTCAGCACCATTTTAAAGCAGGCAGTTTGCTCCTCTTGTGTCTGAAACCCCACCTCAGTGCTGCAGAAAGACGGAATCCCCGAAGCAGCGATCATTTGGCTTCGCACAGAACAGCCCAGAAATGGAAAACCAAGATCATTTGTTTCTAAACACAATTGTTTTTGAAAACTTTGCTTTAATATTTTAAGTGTACATTCCAGCACATGCTTACAAAACTTCAGTTGTGCCCTTCATAATGCTCTTCCAACCGTAATGATAATAAAGGCTGTGCTCGGTTTCCATCATAAGCCCAACTCTCAATGCCAAAATCAAAAGGCAAAGCTGTGTCCGTCTCACTGGTGAGAAACCAGCCCAAGGCAGGGGTCTTTTTTTTCAAAATCACAAAGTCACTTTATTCAAAATCACAACAGATCAGACCAGAGTTCTTAATTATAACCTCTCGTGACAGGTTCTCTGGGGACCGTGTTCTGGTTTTCATTTTTTTAGCTATAACCGATAAGAAAACAGTAACTTACCCTCGGATATAAAAGGCAATGAAAAGCTCCGCGTATGAGGCTCTCTGGGTAGCACGTAGAGCCAGGGAGGAGAGTCCCCAAGTCACAGCTGAGCTGCAAGCGGAGCACCAGAAACACAGGGTTCCTAAATCTTTTCAAAGCAAAACATTTTCTAGCCTTTTTCTGAGAAGAGGTGGTTCAAATCACAGGGGGGGCCGTCAGAGGGACTCCAAAACGCAGGCTAATTGAACGCACCACTGGTAAATAGAGACACATTTTTTCAGGCAGGCATTTGTCACAGTTAGGAAATTCTCGCTCTCTGCCAGGCTCCAGCTTGGCAGTGTCCGTGGGCTCCGCTCCAGCCCGGGTCCCCCTGGCAGAGGTGCCAGGATGCCAACCCACCGCAGCCGCCCCTCCTGGCGCTCCTGGCGCTCTGCAGCCGGCGGCCGGAGCCACGGTGAGGGGCTGGGCAGGATCGGGCGCTGGGGTCTGTGACCCTTCCGCACCCCTTGCAGCGGCACCCTCCGCCCAGACGGGTGCTGGGGAGACCTCGCACGGCCTCTGCACTCCCCCGAGCCAACAGACTATATATATATTATTTTTTTTAAGTGTACAATAATTTAAAATCTGTCTCCTCTCTGCTCCCTGAAATGTAATTTGGGATTTGCTGCTGCAGCAGCGGCTGCACCAGCCCCACCGCTCGCCCTGCTGCGGCCCCAGTGCAGAACGGGGCGTCCCCTGTGCTCTCGGGGAGCACCCCCGCGGTGAGGTGCCACCGATGCTCCCCGTCACGCTGGGGACATCCCAGTGGGGTGTGAGAAGCGTGCTCGGCCCGTGCCCACCTGGGTGCCGTTGGGGGGTCTTTGGGTACCCTGCTGCTGTGCTTCCCCCCAGGGCTGAGGCTGTGGCCCCCATGGGACAGGGACTGGGAGAGTCCTCTGGCCCCGCATGGCCCCAGGGCACTGCAGCCTGGGCACGGAGAGGGTCTCCCTCCAGCAGAGACCCCAGCAGGCACTCAAGCCCAGCAGGGCCACTGTCTGCTGTCCCTCCTTTATTAAGCTTTACACCAGACACAGCTGGAGGTCTCTCCAACCCTCCCCAGCGCAGGGATGCCGAGATCAGGGGGCAGAGACTGCTGTGACGAGTGGTCAGTGTCACAGGCTCTCGACATTGGGATCCTGAACGACTTCTCCTCCTTCTCCCCTCTGCCAGTATTTTTCTTTCCTTATCCCAGAATCTGTCCTCTTTCCAGGAAATCTCTGTTTGTATCAGACAAGGCAATGGGACATGCAGTTATTGTTGGACTCTTGTCCAAAATCTATCGCTCCGCTGGCGCTGCTCCTCTGCAGACAGCCCCCTCCACGGGCCACTGCCTGGCTGGCAGCACGCACTGCCGGGCTGGGAGCCCCTGCCACCGCCAACACATGGGGCACAGCTGGTAACACAACCCACCGGGAGAAATTAAAATCCCACCCTACTTTTCAGAGCTACCTAACACGATAAGCACAGAGATTCTTCCATGATAAATCCTAAAAACTCAACCCTGTGAGACACGGCATCACTACACCAAGGAAAAGAAAAGAAGGAACCCAGCCTGTGGGCTGTTGGGGGCATTTTCTCATCATCATCACAGATCTCATGATCTGAAACATCTGCATTGTCTTTCGCTGGTCATCAAGACCCACTGTCCCTCTGAACTCCAAATGTTTCCCTTCTCGGCTGCTCGATGCCTCCCTGGGTCACAGGCCCTCGCACACAAATCACTGCCGCCCTCGGAGGGGGCCGGGAGGAAGGCAGGAGGCTCTGAAATTCAATCCCCAAAGGCTTTTTCTTTTTTTTTTTTTGGTCCAAACAAAAGTTATTTTTCTTTCAATGAGCACGCCTTAGCATCAAGTGCCGCTAATGCAGAAGGAGCACCCTGGACCCACGGCGGGGGTTGTGCCCCATTCGCTGCCCCTCGCCTGGCGTTGGGCAGGAGGTGTCGAGAGGAGCTGGGGGGCTGCGTGGGACCCTCCAGGGCAGGCGGAGAGGGGAGGACTCGGCTGCCTGCGCAGGACACAGAACGTGCGGCGCTGCCTACGTCCTTCTGAAACAGCCCGAGGGTCGTCACCGCCGGAGCCCGGCGCAGGCACCGCGGCCGGGGGGGCTGCCCCTCCACACCCACCGCAGGGGAACAGCCCCGAAGCTTCACACCATCCAACCTGGGAGATGAACAGCACCCCAGGCTGCTTTCTGAAATCACCTTTTCTGACACACACACAGCCTCGCACCGCATCACTTTGGTTTGCATATAACATTTCCCATCTGCTGAAACACTCCTGTTGGAGCATTTTGGTGAGACTTTCTTTGAGAAGCCACGTGTTTTGAGGGACGTTTACAGTTTTACTGAACCTTATCCCCACGCACAACCTGACACCACACTGTCTGCCGCAATCCACCTAGCAGGTAACTGACCTTAAGAGTTCACAGACGTTTTACAGACCCCTTCACCAGCCTCACCGACGAGGTGGGTATTTAAATCTGTCCCCGGCTCCCTACGCTCGGTCCTGTCCTTGCAGCCAAATGGATCCTGATAACCAATTCCAGGGCTCGTGTTTAAATCAAACACGCTCTGCTAAAGGAAAGCCGCCACCTTCCACATTCCTTCCCTTGCTTTTTTTTCTTAAGTAAGGCCGTGTGCATGCTCCCTTGTTTGCACTGTATGATGGCTGGTGCTCAAGGTGGCACCGGAGCCAGGCAGAGCAGCAGCAAAGGGCTCTGCAGGCCCCAGAGACGGGAACCTTCCCGTCCCCATGCCTGGTCCAGCCCTGTCCTCAGGGCCATGGGAAGAAACGGTGCGTCCCAGGGACCAGCGCGCCCGGGACAGGTCTCAGCCTGCAGGAACGCCGGGCAGTCACTTCCCCAGGACTTTGATACCTGCTGGAGGAAAGTGCCACCAGAGATGCAAACAGCTCCCGCAGACGAGATGTGTGCGCAGACTGGGGAGCACCAGGTCGCCGGGAGACTGGGCGGGGGGATGGGGAGGAGAAAGGGGAATTCCTGAAAGATAATTTCTTAAAACATTTAATTAGCACTGACTTTTATCATCTAACATTACTTTTAAAATGTGCATAGAGATGAAAAATACAGAAGTGCTGGAGACGCCTTCCAGAACTGGGCCGGGTGAGCGGTGCCGACCGAACCAGCTCCTGGCAGAGCAGCTGAAGGAAGTTTCATGCAGCATCTCCACTGTAGTGCCAGGCTGGATGAAAGGAAAAAAATCTTAAAACTTCCCCATTCCCTTGCTTTTGATTACAGCTTGAAAAAATACTTAACATGAGAAAAAAATAATTAGCCTATTCCCCAGAATGCAGCATTCTTAAAATTTCCCAGACCTCTGTTTCAAAAATTATGGCAACCAGTATAAACTTCACAAATCCACCGAGGAGGCAACTCTTCAAATACCTGTGGTTTCCCACATATTCCAAGGAAAACAAAAAGATTTATAGTTTCTCATGTTAAATCTGAGAGGCTAAACTTTGAGAGACATACTTGCCCACCTGCTGCATGTGTATTAGTTCTAGCTGAAGAGAAGTCAATAAAAATGGAGAAAGAAGAATTTGCAGAGCTGGTTAAAGTAATAAGATTTGTTTCAGAGCATCTGATCTTTAGACTAACAGACTTCCAAACAGTTGGACAAGTAAATAAAGCACCACGGGGGACCGCTAGTTGCAATAGGTTACCGCAGGGATACGCACAAAGGAATTCCTACAACTAAGAAAGGGCTGGGGCTATGAAACTTATAATACCAGCAATTGGGATGAATTGCTGACTTCTACGACACTTAGGAGCGAATTCTATAGGTACCCACGCTCTGAGGAGGACGTAAAACTCTGTCCTGAGCTTCGGGAAGTATTACACCCAATAACAACTACCACTGAGCAACAAGGTGTTGCTCCCATGCTTCTGAAAAGATAGGGCTTTTACTTCCACTTACTCCTTTTTCTGGAGGGAAGGTTGGAAGAAACTTAGTGATACGTTTCACTACATGGTCTTACATACATGATGCAAAAGGAAGTATTTCCTTTAAAGGCTTTACTTTCTTTAGAGAAATAAAAAGAAAATCCAGACAAAAAAAGAAAAGTTATCCTGTGCAGCCTCCTGCCCCCTCCCCGGGATTTTTCTGCACCGCACACAGCCCCCCCGGGCGGGAGCAGGGCAGCAGACAGCACCAGGCAGGGCTGTGCGGGACGGGAGCGGAGACCCACGGAGAGCCCCCGCTCCCGGGCACGGGGCCGGGGAAGCAGAGCCGGCAGCTCCGCTCCGACAGAGCCTCACAGACAGCAAACAAAGCCCGAGATGTCCCGTGTCCATCCAGCGACGAGGGGGTGGAGGTGACACTGTTGTAAGGTGCCATCTGATCAGGACTTCTTTTCTGTGCTTGACATGAATAAGGGGATTAGGATGGCAAGTTTCCGTGAGCTCACTCTATCGGACAAAAGGCCCCGAGGTTTAGTGTCACACTGCCTGATAAAAGTACAGGAGGCTGTCAATCAGGGGCTCCTAGATACTTGTGTCGGTGACATAATCTTATTAGAAGATAAACCAGTGAAATCCTTTTCATGATGAAAAGTTACATTTAATTGCTCCTTTGCTTTTCTTCTCTTTCTCTTGTTCGTTTGTCCATTTAACTTTGTTAATGTTAGCTATTACAAGAATATAGCCGCACAAAGATGCAAGCCACCTACCCTACAACCTTGCTCATAATAAGCGAACGGGTACGGATCCTGAGGGACGGCAGCGTCTGTGCAGAAACAGCATCCGTTGAAATCTTTTAAACAGAAGGTTGAAAGAGTTACTGAATTAATTAGCGGGAGTGCTCATGCACAAGGATAAAGTTAAATGTTATGTCAGTTGCTTTCATACCAAACTAAGCTGGCAAAAAGACTAAAAAATGGCAAAGCTCAGTCTCTGTGCAACAAACGAAGGGAGACTTTTAATACCCTCTTACAGGAGCAAATCCATACTAGCCTCAGTAATGTGGCTGTTTCAGCCAATTTCAGGTTGTTTCTTTTCGGTTTCACAAACAGGCGGCTGATGCTGAGGCGTGAGTCACCGCACGCCGGGAGTGAATCAGGAGGAACTTCTCCGGAGCCCGGGGGGGCGAGTCGGGGAGCGCCAGCGCCTGCACCCCCTGCGTGCTGCAGCGGCGCCCGGAGCCTGCCCTGCTGCGGTGAGGGCACAGCCAGGAGCGAGGCAGGGTGATGGAGGAGCCCGGGCAGCGCAGCTCTCGGTGCCCTGGGAGAAGGCACAGTACTCTCCTCTGGGGAGAGAGAAGGACAGGGTCCTCGGCCCTATGAGAAGACCCCAAGCCCTGGTGCAGAGGAGGTGGCTCCGACACCGCAGTCCCTTGACACCCCTGGCACCGGACATGGCGTGACCATGCGGCTGTGGTGTGAGCACCCGCCCCGGCCACACGGAGCACAGCCCTGGGCACAGACAGGGCTGACATCCAGGGTCCCCCAACCTCCCCAAGACACCCCAGCCATCGCTCTGTGCCAAAGCGGGCCGCTCGCTGTCACGTCACACGTATTCGCCGTTGGCACCGCTCCATGCGCCCGTCAGCAGCCCGGCACTCGGCACATCACGGCCAGGGGGGAGCAGCCACACTGCCCTCGCTGCCGTCCTCGCTGCCGTCCCCCCGGCTCTCACCCGGCCCGCAGCCGCTGCCATCGCTCTGGCTCGAGCTGCCAGCAGCAGCAGGAGCAGCAGAGAGCAGGAAGGTTTAAAGCTCTTTTCCAAATATTTTCAGTTTGGGAAAGAGAGCTTGGACGTGATCTTGCTTTACCAGGAGTGATCCAAGAAAGGCTAAATTGAAGGTCAAGAAGTTTAACAAATGGACACCCAGAGGAGGGGAGCCTTCGCCAGCAGAGAGAGCTGATCCGGTTGCTGTGGCCCAGATTGACCCAGAAGACGCCTCTGGGAAGTAAATGAGCAGTTGAGTTACCCTCAGGCCCCCGGTTCCCCACCTAGCTGTGCCTTATAAATAGGTACGGAAGAGACCGAGTAAAATTAACCATCTTATTAATGTGCAGGATCTCAGCCCGAGCTGGAAGCTATGCTTCTCAAAATATCTATTTTTAAAGCATCACATGATCGTCACAATTAATAAACTACAAACATATTCTCAGTAAACGACTAGTGCCACTTAGTGCCATGGAGTCCCACTAAAATAAGTTTTACACAAAGTACCCGAGTGTGCATATTACCCAAATAATTTAGCTCCACAAATGTGAAATGTTTAAAGAAAAAATGAATTCCATTCATTTTACACATACTGTTCCTTATTTCATCCAAGTGCCTGCCTGCCTGAGAACAAACTAGCGCTTTAAGCTGAAATGCTTTGAGAAATTAAATGTGTAATTCTCTCCCATAACTCAGATGATCTTAAAGAAAATAAGTCTTCCAGAGTTCTTCAAGAAAACCACATTTTCATTTAAGGATTAACAAAAAAATTCTGACAAATGTCTTAATACTTTGCTTTTTTGGTAAAAGTGTGCATGAAAAATTGTAAGAGAGAAGGATGAGGGGGGCTGATGGCAGAACAAAAGCAGCTGAAATATGTGATTTAACGTTAGTTAAATCAGTGGTAGTCAGTGATTTAGTGAAAATTGTTACGTTACCGGCTGCTGGTCACATGTCACTGGATTCCACAAACGCTTTGCCAGGGGAAATCTAACTCCAGCTTTCGGGAAGGCAATTTCAAAACAGTGCAACATATTATAAATTAATTACCCGACTTACTATTTTCTCTCAAAACAACAGTTTCTATATTATGCATATTTACAAAATCCTTTATTACATTTTCAAATATTTAATCACATATATTTCATACCTGCCAGTTCTGCGTGAGACTCTAGAGAATCCAATCACTAAGTTGAGAAAGGCTGCCAAAAACATTTGCGTGCAGGTTATTTGCTACGTACCCAAACTTCTCTTAGGTTTTTCCTGGAACCAGGGCGAGAGGTGGCACCCTGGGCTCTGTCAGGCAGCTCCCCCGGCCACCTGCATGGGCAGTGCCGCAGGGCACGGGCTAATCAATAACCCAGACTCCTCCAGTGCCCGTTTACAAGCTCTCCAAGCAGCGACGAGGGAAGAACAATGGGGGAGCTAAGCGCAGAAATTTATTTTTACTGATCGAACTTAAGCAAATCCAAGAAACCATTAGGAAGTGCTGTCAACTAAAGTCTGAAATCTAAGAAAGTAGCCATTCAAAGCACAGTAGGCCCTTATAAACAGTTAATCCACGCAGCTGCAGTAGTTAAAGCAAACACACTACCCTTCACTGCGCCATCAATTACACCTTCCCAGAAAAAATTACACAAACTTTGTAGGATTTTTCAGAGAGAAGATGGATTCTTTTGGAGACTTGAGGTCAAGACTGGGCTGTTTAAAGTATATTATTAACAAATAAACATTTATTGCAAAAAAACCCTATAGGCCTTTGGGGAGGAAAATTGTGTTATTTTTGGCATCAAATGACACAAGCCATTTATGACATGAATGGCTATCACCAACAGACTGATGAAATGGCAAATGTCTCCCACTTAACTTCCCCTGGCTTCCTGAATAAACTTTTTCAAACACTTTTTTCCTTCTGAAATGGCAATAAACTCCATGTAATTTTGGTTTTCTCTCTGTTCTAGCTATTTCAAGATCCGTAGCTGGAAAGGGTTGAAGGTACTTCCAGATGGAAGCTGAAGACTCCCCAAAGACTGGTAAGGCGATGAAAATCACATTGTTAGGATCCGGGGCTATGCACTGCCCTTGTTTGTATGTGTTCTTGCTTGAGTGACAACTCGCAATTGGCTTTCAGATGGCTGGGTGAAAAAGCTGAGGTTTAATTGTGGCATCCAACAAATTGGATGTTATAGCTCTTGTCATTGAATGTATCCGCTGTGCACTCAGACAAACCCCTGCCAAAATATGAGCTGAATTTTTAAGTAAGAAAAAAAGCCACAAATGGAACAGGCTTCAATTATGCTAGACAACCAATATTCATAGGACTTGTATGAAATGAAGACAGCTTGCTTGCTTTGGGCTTGTTTTCCAACCTTTCTGTAAGAGAGGGATCACTCCAGCGAGCTCTGTTACTGCCCAGTGCTCAGCCCCATCACCCTGGGCCAGCCACGGAGCACGGTGGCTCGTGGGGCCATGGACCACCCTGCTCTGGCCTCTATCACCAGGGACGCTGCAGGCGGGTGACGTGGGGAGCGGGAACTGCCGGAGTGACAGTGCTGCTTCCCAGAGTCCTGCCATCTCCTCCGCGGGGACCTGGAAGGGGACGATGCTGCACTGGGCAAGGCTGCTCTCCCTGTAATTGCCCTGGAATCTCTGGGGATTCTCCCACATAAAATTAATGCAGGCGCCATCAAGGCTAATTTATTCCACACCCACAAAACCATGCTGGGGAACTGGCCCAGGCATGGGTGGCGAGGCCGAGGCAGCCCGGCTCTAAGGACGGGGCTGGCAGGAGCCACACAGCCCGGGGACACTGCCGGCTCCCTCTGGCTCGGGACACCCACTCGGAGGTCCTGGGACCTCACAAAGGCCACGCATGTCCCTGCAGCCCCACACGGGACACGGTGGAAAGCTGCCACTGAAATACCAACTCTGCCTCCCCCGTGCCACGTTCTCCCCTGGCAGCTCCCCCAGCAGCAGTGGGGGGCAGCGCTGCCTCGGGGACCCCAGCAGCGGGGTCCGCCTGTTCCTGCACCAAGCAGGTAGCTGTCGGCTGTAACGCTTCCTGCTCCCATGGGCTGAATCACTTGTTTGCTGCAGCTCCAACCACCAAGCCTGGCAGGTTCAAACCAACAACACCAAGCAGAGATGGTATCGCTGCAACATTTCACATGCCATTTATTCCCTCAAATAATTTCACTCCATTTGTACCTTTGCAGCATTTCATAAATTGCTCTTTACATCATACTCCAAGTACTCCCATCACCAGGTTCCAGCGGTAAAAAAAAAGGAGCGTTGCTTTTCTTCTTACAGACACGCAAGCCGAAAGGACGCCGCAATGCCTGCTGGAGCAGCAGCGCCCGCGCGAAGGCCGGGATAAGCACAACCAGCGCTCGGCTGCAGCACCGTTACTGCCACCCGCTCACGGCTTGCAACGGGAAAACGCACGGACAGCTTCTTGCAGCTTGGGAAATGTTGGTAAACGAAGTAATGAAGTAAATCATTTCTCATATGTGTGTGTGTAAATAAATAAAACTGAGAAAGTATCCAGATGTTGCAAGGCTTTGGCATGCTTGGCTGACAAGAAAGGGAATCCTTAGAAGAGCAGCATGGCCCTGGGGCAAAGCGATGCCCAGAACACGGGAGCTCTTCCTCCCCAGACCTCAGGGAGGACCAGGCTATGAAAATTGGGCAGCAGAGGCTGTTGGTGCCACCTCCCCGGCCCCAGGCATGGCAGCAAGGCCTCCCAGAAGCTCCCGGCACCAGGGGATGATGGCACCGGGGCCCACGCTTGTCCCTGTGCCCCTCTGACAGCAGGGCAGGTCCTCGCCCAGCCGGAGCCTGGGGGTGCGGGGCAGGACCCCCGATACCGGGTGGCACCGTGAGAGCCTCCAGCAGGCACAGGCACTGGCCCAGAGCGACGGCAGCTCGGGTGCTGCCACCCCCGCGCCCACCCCCTGCTCTCCCCCCGCGAGGGCAGAGCTGGAAAGGGCACCCTGGGGCTGGCAGAGCTCAGGGCCACCGCACCAGGCTGGGACGGCGTCAGACGGACG
>KZ505815.1:439707-450086 GCA_002844005.1 Limosa lapponica baueri
GGCACAGAGCAGGGCCACTCCAGTCTCACCAGCCTGTGCTGGGGATGTCTGAGCCCCAGCAGGGCGAGATGGCACCAGGTGCCCCACTGCCCCCCAGGGCTGGCAGCAATCCGGGAGCCTCTGGACATCCCCGTCCCACGTGCAAACGCAAGTTCTACCAGCAGGATAACTCGGGGGGCTCGCTCTGTGCAGCTTCGGTCCCCAGAATTTCACTGAGCCTTCCTTCATCACCTCTGTCACCGTTACAAAGAAGAGATGCTGAGCCTGTGTGATTGTTTGCATGTAATAAAACCCAGACTGACAAGTATAAAATTAGTATCAATAGAATCACTTCAGAAAAACGTTTTCTCTTAAGATTTCAAGAGAGCTGTACACAATAGGCAAAACTCGCTCACTGGGGCTGAGGGCAGACTGGCTTCCCATTGACCTCCGCAGAGAGCCAGCTCTTGCTCACCGTTCCTTTCTTCCTCTCCCCTCCCTCTTCCTTTCTCACTCTGGACTCTAATTATTATGATCAGAAGGTGACTGGGAAGCACTGGAAATACAGTATTTGCCTTTCCACAGTGCAGTCATAGGCCAAGTGGCTTGCAGAGGACCAGAGAGCCACCAGTGGAGTGAGGAGCACGTGCTCAGCTTCAAGCCTCAGGGCTGGTCCTAACACTCACACGGGACCCCACCGCACCTTCCTCCTCAGCCCCACAGTGAGCTGACCCACAGGGTTACACTACACATGGGAAACTTTTCTTGTCATCAGACGAAGCTCATGTCAAGATCCAACAGAGAAGACAACTCACAATGTTAAACTGTGACTTCCATTTAGGGTGGGTTTCACCTACGAAGAGCCCCATCCCCAAAAACTTCAGCGAGCGGCTCCACCGAGCTCTCTCCAGACACTGCTGCCGGGTAAGTGAACTGACCCGGCACGACACTGCAAGCCTCTGCACGCCGGGGAAACTGGCTTCCATGGCATTACTCATGGGAGCCCCGGGAGTGGGGATCTGCCGGCTCAGGCCCCCGACGGGGCCGGTGACCTGGCAGCGCCAGCCCCTCGGCACAGGGAGCGCTCCCGGCGCGGGTGATGGCCGCGGGAGGAAGGTGCTGCCAACCTCCCCAAGCGCTGCACATGGCGGCAATCTGGAGATTTCTCTGAAACTGTAAGAGACAGGGACTGGCTCCAGCCTGCGTGTACACAGGAACCTTCATGGAGCGGGCACTTGGTCTGCAAAATTATTAATGGTGAGGGAGGAGGAGGAGGGAGGATCAGCTCTCTCTCTGAAGGTCAGAAATACAAGCCCCCCAATGCCCGGGCAGACCCCACAGCACAGATAACACGCGTGAGACCACCCTGCGGGCAGGGAGCCCCGGCTTACCCACACAGCCAGGACGAGCCAGCCTGCCATGTTGACCCGCGTCGCCCACCAGCAGCACCAGCACAGCACCAACGTCCCCAGCACACCACGTGGCTGGCGGGGGGGATTGAGCGGGGAACCCAGGTCCCTGCTGCTGGAAGACGTAACTGAGGTGGAACCGGGGCTGAGTGCCCAGTGACTCCAGCCCGAGCTGCCGCGGTAGGACCCTGGAGCTAGGTCACCCCTCGCTCCCCCTGCTCACCCCTGTCCCTCAGCTCCTGCAGCACCTCCCACCGCTCCTGCGGCTCCTGAAAAGCTCTCGATGGGGGCCATGAGCCGGGCAGGTTGGGCTGCTCCTGTCCAGGATCTACCAGATCATCACTGGAGTAAATCACTGGAGCTGGCTTAGCACAGGTCCTCAGCTACACAGAGATGTCCTGAAGATCCTGAATATGTATGAATAGTGCTGGGGCTACCAGACTGTCACCTACAGCTAGACCTTATGCACCAGAGATCCCCCTAGCCAAATACAAAAACATTTCACTGTTTTGTTTTAGTTTGCTTTGTTTGTCTCAGTTTCATGAGTTCCTACAGTGCTTTATTGTGATTTCCTAATAAACCACTTTTTACAATACAGAATTAAATACTGGTCTCCTTTCACATGCGTTATCAAAAGAAACCTCAGCAAGTGCACCCACGTCCCCCACTCCCTAAAACTGGATAAGAGAGAAAATGAGAAGCCAGAGGAGCTGCTCCCTCTGGGGAGCCGCCGGAACAGCTCTCTCAGGTGACAGGAAGATGCTGGCTGTAGGCAGGCAGCTTGTGTCAAAGGATGGGATCCCACAGGCTGAGAACAACTGCTCTGTGGAGTGGCTGCTAATGAGAGCTGTAACCTGTCTGGCTAATGAGTTTTGGCAGGTATCATGCTGCAGCCCAAGGGTCCGGTCCCGCGGAGCTCCCGGTGACCCCGTCTCCGGCAGCCGGCGGTGCCAGTGCTCTGCGAGCCCCCTCCGGAGACAGTCGCCATCCTGCGTCCCCCACACACCCACACCCCATAACGAACCTGCTCTCTCGCTAACACACAGGAACGCACCGCAGCTCCACTTGTTCGGAGACACTACTGCAAGAAGCACTGATGCTTCTGTCAGTCCGAGAGAACAACAAGCAACCACTGGCTGTAATTGGAAGTGCTTTAGAACAGTATTAATAATTTCGTCTGCAAATTCAAAGTTGCTTGCTTCTTTTCATCGTAATAACCTATAATAAAAGTAACAACTGCAAAAAAATACTCTTGATGTAGACTGTTTTGTTTTGTTTTGTTTTGTTGTTGTTGCAATCAGGGAGCGGTGGTTCAGGCTACACCAAGGAACAAACACACGAAAGTGAACTCCCCAACAGCTCCCAGGAGGATTTGGTCCTCAGCATGTGCACATAAATTCCTTTAGCTCTTACTGGGAGAGTACACATGCACTCCTGTACATTATAAATAATACACTGATTGCAGTAAAATCAAGAGCCAAATTCTATCCTTTGATGAGCAAGGATGGCTCTCATTGAAGTCAATAGGAATTGCATGTTCACAAGTTCACGTCAACACTTGCAAAGGAAGATTTTGTGTATATTAAAAAAAATTATGATGTTTTGGAAGCAAAGCAAATGACCTCCATGACAAGTGTTCTCTGTAAATGTATTGGCTTGTGACAGGAGCCTCAGACTACAGCCCCCTAAAAAGTTCCCAAGAAATACGTTATTCCTTGTTTATGTTGGTATTAAGGACATTTAATCAATTTGTGCCATAGCAGTTCTGCTGTATCTATAAAGAAGATCACTGCAAAATTTCAAAACCAACAAAACAACAAACTGGAGTTAATCAAATTAACCATTCCTTTACTGTAACACAATCTCGCAAACATCTACTGCTTCAGTTGCCCACAGGCAAATAGTTTTTGAAAGGGGAGTGAAACCCCCCGGTTCCGTGTGAGCCCGGTTCCAGGGCTTGGCTGGGCCACGGCATCCCCAGCCCCATCCAAAAGCTGCTGTCACACCCCTGGGTTCCTCTGGTGACACTGAGCTGAACGTCCCACCTTCTCGAGACAGCGGATACTTAATGTTCCACACAAGATACTTCACTGTAAGGGGGTTGCTTCTACATAATCTGCATTAAAATTGCACAACGTGCCAGACACGATGCTTTCTACTTATTAGGTGTATTTAGCATCCTGTGAAGGGCAATGGCAAGACAGGCGCTGTGCGTGAGTTAGGCATGCAAAAGGAGAAAATATTTGTTATCAGTAATTTGTTTGGGAACAACCAGGGCCTGTCTTGCACGAGGGCTGTTTTGAGGACAGCCCGCTCAAGCCCAGGGAGCAGAAGTCCCGTCCGCTCCCCCCCTCAGGCAGGAACCTGCCCCCACGTTCCAGAGCACCCGCTGGTGCCAGGGGCTGCCCTGGGCTCCCCCACCGCGACGCCCGGAGCCACCGGGCGAGTCGGTCTCGAGCTCAGAGCAACTGCAGGCACACCAACACGTAAAACAAAAGTAAGACGTGATTTCACGTGGGGAATATCCGTCCAGCCACAGCGAGCCCAGGAACTTAAACTAAACGTAAGATGCAAGATTAGCACTTAAAAAAACAAAAAAAACAAAAAAACAAAACTCAAAGATTTGCTTTATGTTGAATTTATAGAGGCACCTAGAAACAGTGAATAATTTGCCTGAACAATGCGTGCAAGATCTAGATCTATGCAGCATGCACTTATAAACACCAAAGAGCATTACATTTAAAACCTCAAGTCAGCTCATTTTACGAGTTTTGTCATTTTTTTTCTCTCTTATGGCCTCTATTCTCAAACTCAGAAGTCTAGCTTTGCTTTCAACATTTATTTTAAATTAGATATGAAGTTGTTAATTTTTTTTTTAACTTAGTTACTAATGGAGAAAAGGGGTGTCTCTTTCCCTAAATGTTACCAGCCTTGTTAAAGCTCCCACTGCTGCAAAATAATCTCCCCTTGTTACATTTTTTAAAAAATATCTTAACTCAGAAAACACCACTGCTTTCTAAAAAAAATTCTAATAGTTTTTTATAAAAAAAAAATTAATATAGCATGCCACAATTACATGGTCTGCAAGGTACATATTCAAAAATCATTCCCTGCCCACTTGATATATTTATTCCAATTCACCTAAAGAAAGGAAATTTCTTTTCTTAATTGCACCCACCTAAATCCTAAGTAACTCCTCTAATTTCACCATTTGGCTGCTAGAGACTCAGCTGTCAAGGTTCACGTCACGTTGTTACTTACAACTAACCTTATTCTTTGTTTCAGAACAAATGTGGAGTTTTTGTATTTTGTAACGAACAAGAAACTGTCATTTCATTCTGAGTCAATCTCTGCCTGGTGAGTAATGCAATCATCCCCAAATCACACCAGAAAAACCTTTCTACCACACGAAACCATCCAAGAGTAATACCTGCTTTGTTTACCTTTACTGGAGATTACTGTACAATTCACTTCACAGTTTTATTTATTTACTTGCTTTCTTACCTCACTTGAGAAATAACATGACATATCATGCGGGGGAAAAAAATGTAGTCAAAGAGAAGCATTTATCCCTGTTTTTTCTGCAAGTACGTGGTTTGAACTAGCACACCCTTTATGGAGGATACTGTAATGGTCTTTTTTCATCTCGCTGGGGTTTAAAATTCACAGCCTTTTTGTGAATCTGCATTTTATGTAACTCGTGACATGGTCCAAGACAGCCCAAGCCGTAGAAAATCCCTTTCTAATATTATCACAAAATACTGCCGTTATATTTACACACCACATTCTTCCGCAGCTGCCAGAAGAACCGAGCGGCGCAGGGAGCACCGTGCAAACAGACAGAAACGTCCTCGCCCGCTCCCAGCCCGGCACTGATAAGAAAAATGAAGTATTTTACTGATTCCTCTCTTTCCCCCCAAATTACCCCACTGAGCAGGTCAGCAGACGGCTGCGGGCTCCCCTGCGTGTGGGGGCGGGTGGGAAGGGTACGGAGCCTGTGCCCCCTCGTCCCAGCGCGGGGCTGGGGGGGCCTCCCTCCCCCCCCCCAAACCCCCGGGGTGTGGGAACCCCCCCTCCCGCTGAGCATTCACTGCATCTGCTGCACCCTTCATTCCAGCAGAAGGAGATACTAAATAAAATTAAATCAATTCCTGCTACAAGACGCAGCAGATTTAGTATAAATCTGAATTTTGACTGGAGTGAAAAATAAAAATCACAGCTGCATTATGAAGAGTATACTCCTTTTTTCCCTGAATACTTCTTCCCAACTATCTGACTAAATTAAGCAGCCTCTAGTTGTTACTAAATACGTGCCCACCTTTCCCAGTCCACCAGACCAGTAAGCATTTTAAGACATACCATGCTTTATAGCTTGTCCCACAACAGCGGCCAGCAAGAGGGGTACATATTTACAATTGAAATACACTAATAACATAATTAGTCTAGAAACAGACACCGTAATCCAGCTATTTTCTCGATATATTATTGATAGTTGAAAAGGTGTGACATATGCCTTTGAACTAGTTCAAAAGTTTAGGCCAAAAAATAATAGACGTGATTTCTAAACAGAATACAAAATGTTCCCATTTGTTATATATTTCAGTGAAGAAAATTTTGCAGTGTATTTCATATTAATTGGTTATTTTTTCTCAGGTTAGTAGTTGAGCATTATAAATTATCCTCTTATTAATCCAACTGCATATTGTCTACATTGCAGACAGACCCTCCCTATCATTTTCTACCACGGATTAGTGCAAATTACCGATTACCATTGCAGTTACTTTGTCCAATAAGGTTACCACGACTGTAGCAGAAAACCAAAATGTCTCCCCAAATTCTCAAAACACGTTCCACCCCAGAGCTCCACTTGTATTTACTCAGCCGAGCTCCCACCGGCTCCCGGCTGGTGCTGGCCCTGCCGGCCACTGCGGCTCCCGTGGCCACTGCGGCTCCCATGGCAGCGCTGTTACCTGTCCCACAGCCCCCTCGCACCGCGAGATCAACCCCTGCTGGCACCGGGGGGCCTGCGGGGGCTCAGCCCCATCGGGGCCACTCTGCTGACGTCATCGGCAGAAATAACTGCTGCATTTCCTCAACACTCCCACTTTTGGGACAGTTTGGAGGTGCTACGAAAGCCTGGTCGTGCCGAGGGGTTTTCATCGGCTGATGTGTCCGATAGCGCGGGGCTGGTTGGATTTTCAGCAAAAATGCCAGAGTACTTCAGTACTTTTAAAAGCATTTTTGGTGGATGACATAACTTTAATCATTACTCCATGTCCTGGGCATGTGCTTAGGCTGCTCCTCATCTCTAAGTTTCGATGAGTTTTGATGCCATTTCCCCATGACACGGGGACCGGTGCCAGCCCGACGCCAGGGGCGAGCGAAGCGGAGGGGACACCACTGCTCTACACAATTCTGCCGAGTCCACATGACGAACGACTGCACTGACGAGCGTAACCACACGTCTGGTGCTCCTCAGTGAAAAAAAAAAATAAATGTAAAACTGAAAACAAATAAAATCTCCCTGTTAGCGAATAGCTATTGCCCATCCTGCACGCAGCAGGATCTGGGAGCTCGAGTCACCTCCTGCTCCGCGGATCCTGCCTACATTCCACAGCCCGCGCTCGCGACAGACACACACTCGCCCTCTCTGCAGGAAAAATAACATTCACAAAAATAAGAGACACTTACTAATAGGAAGCTTTTGTCTTATTTCAAATATAAGACGCAACTGAAGTGGGAAACATCAGCCTCAGTATTATACTCATGTGAAAGAATTTCCAGACTCCGGAGAGGGTAACAGTTCCCTCAGCACCGAGGCTTCGCAGCGTTCGCTTCCCTTCCTGTGAGGTACATGCTGCTCCGGGCTGAGTGCACACAAAAAATAAGCCCAGTCACTGACAAGAAAGGGCTCAGAGATGAAGAACAGTGTAAAGACATAACAGAAATACACAGTAAGTCTTTTTCAACAGCATCCACCAACGATGCTAAAACAATGCCTGACATATTTTGGAGAATCTAACAAAAATCTAAACATTTCTCTTTCCCACCCTAAGCAAAACTTAGGATGCATTAAAGAAAAATTATGAAATAGCAACTGTGATTGTTTGCTGTCCTACCCCTTGAATAAATGACCTCTTTCACAGCCTTTTTTTCCAAAGCTAGAATAGAAATATGGATCTTTCTAGAAACTACATGCATTTCTTGCAGATGAAATATGTAACCTGAAACAGGCATTTTTCATAGCATATCTTTTCTTTTAATATCAGCAATAACTAGGGCAAATCATTACGTAACACTGAGCAGGGAGATAAAAACAAACCAGAAACACAATCACAAAAAAAAAGATAAAATATACAAATGGGAAAGAAATGTAATATTTGTAATTATTAATGTTTTATAGCAGGAAGCACTGTTATGAGTAGTACAATAAATAAATCCATTTAAGCAAAGGACCAGAATTTAACTACTGCAGCCTCCCTATTTTTGATAAACATTCATTCTGAAGGTTTCAGTTTGTCAGAAAGAAAACTTATTTTAAACAAACAAACAAAAAAAACCTGTAAGGTTCCAAATGCACAACAATCCTGCAATTTGGCAAAGCTCTCATTAAAATCAGAGAGATTCTGTTTGACTGGGGCTTGCAAGAGTCAGCCTCCCTGGTGCCATTGTGCTACTCTGGTTTTTTTCCCCCCTTTAAAACCTTGCAATCAAATGTACCTGCCACCCTCAAAATCTTAAATTTTAGAAAAATAAGTAATTTGCATTAAATCAAAAGATCAGGATATACTTGTGCAAAAATTTGTTGAATCTCTTGTATAAAAAGTCTAAAATACATGCATAGCCTAGATGCTGGTCCCACTGATGTACCGATGATATTTTTGTGATAAATTACACTTATCAGGCACCTCTGACTACTTCAAACTGTGCTTGGGCCACTAATCCATCTCCCCCCGGATTTATTCTAACATTCCAAGCATAGGGGTAGCTTCAAACGGCCAACATTTTATTAAAAAAAAAAAAAAAATAGAAAAATGTTTTCACCCTTCCCCCTAATGTGAAATGCCCTTATCCAAGGATGGGCAGTAATCATTCCTGACCCAGTGAAAGGTTTAAGGTCTGATATCTGACCCATCAGAAGCTTGCTTTCATTAGAAAGACGAGACACCAGATATACATGCAGCACTTGATTATAGTCCTGGGAGTTTTGGAGAAATCTGACCTTTAAATTACATTACTATGTACAGAAAAATCTATTTAAAGCAAATTTCAGTAACTAAGATATTTAAGTAATTTTTATTCTCCCTCGTATTTTTTTTTTTCCCAGAGATCTGCAAATAGGACTCAGGATAACAAAACGCATCTGATTTTACTGATACTGGTCCTCCTCTGCACTGATACAGCTCCATCTCACCACCCCAAAGCACGCTCAGCACACAGGCGTTTCACATCCCGAATGGTGCAGCACGGGCTGATGGCTGTGCCCGCACGCTGGAGGTGACGTGCACAACTTGCTCATGGCTTCACTCCTCTCTCCACGCTCTTCCTGATAAAACTGATCATCTGCATCCCAAACCCAACCGCTTGCATGTATGAATAGCTACTTCTATCCTTTAACCACCACAAAAGAATATTTCTCCGAGTATAAAAGGCAGCAGCCAGGGAAAGCATGCAAAAAACGTCCACGTAGTTTCACATGTTTGCTCTTTCGGGCTAATAAAATTTCAGAGAAAACAAATTTTGATTTACCGTGTCTCCCCTCCCCTTCCCATGAGCTGCTGCTGCTGTCAGTCCTTAGGGGCACACACAGCAGGTTACCATGTAATGTCACACTAGGTGCTGGGATTCAACAAAGGCTAACATGTTGATATCTTTTTATTGCTCGTCAGCCTGGTTACCCCATTTCCCCCCTATACAATGGGACACCTTTGATAATACAGAAAGTTCCGAAGCAGTGACATTTCTATTTTCCATCAGAAAAGTATTTTTGTTTTTACAAAGCAATAGTCTACCTTTTGCTTTTTAAGTAGCAAACTGTGATCCTTTGTTTTACAGAAACTAAAGATGGGACTTAGAGGGTATATTTGTTTGTAATTAATGTAAATATTTACATTGCCAAATAATGCTTTTTTAGGTAGCCTAAAAACTATCCTGAATTCTTTCCTAATTAACAAAAATATCTAAGGTAGTACAACCTACAGAGGCAGAAGTTTCATCGATCTACAACTACAGCTACCACAGGGTGTTTTATTTAGCGTGGAAGGAAAAGCCCCAGTCTGTGGATGTGCTCCCTGTGCGGGGCGATGAGAAAACGCAGAAGAGGCTGCAGCCCCGGCCCCCGGCAGGGCAGCACCGCTGCGGCCCAGCGGAGGAAAGCTCCGGGTTATTTTCGTGTGAAGCGCCCGGGCCCGTGGCAGCCTCTCTGGTAGCGTGCTGGTGAGGGCTGCACTACGAAATAACACGTTTTGTTGTAATTCCTAAACAGGGGGACATTTATCTGGGCCATTTATACAAGAGTTATAACCCTAACAATATTTATACTCAGCATGTCATGTTAGCATTTACTACCAGTTTCCATGGAGATGGATTTTCATGCTGTAGCTATGAAATGCACATTGTTGCCACTAAGCCACTTCAGGCCTTTCTGGAAGCCTGCTGAATGCCTGACAAAAGTTGATGCAAACCAATAGTTGTTGTTCTTTGTTTGTTGCCAGACTTCTAGCAGAGCCATATTATGTCCTAGTGATTGAAGTGCCCATGTTCGCCCCCCTCCCGGCACAAAAAGGATCCTCAATTTCGGTGACAAGCATGAAGTGGGCTTCTGCAGGGGAGGACAAACGCGGCGCGGGGCAGGGGCTCTGTCTCCGCGCAGGGACGCGGCGCGGCGGGGGGCGGCCTCCCGACAAAGCCTGACATTTGGGGATAAAGCCTAAGCGGAATAAAGCGCGGGCAGCGCCCGGGCCGGAGCCAGCGCCGGGCTCCTCCCGCCGC